>WNWK01017107.1:0-43172 GCA_009830355.1 Cherax destructor
AGAAAATAGGTGACACATCCCTGGGAGACACCTTCAGCTTGGACAAAGTCTGGGGAAAACATATTAACCCCAACACAGAAATGTCTCTCGGATAAGAAGTTCTTAAGGAAAAATAGTAGGTTGCCTCGAAGGCCTAAGGAGTGAGCTAGGGTCAAGATGTTGTATCTCAAACTTGTGTCATATGCCTTCTCAAGATCAAAACAGATGGCGATAACCGAGTGGTTATTGACAAAGGCATTAAGTTCATATGTATTTAAAAGGGTAAGGGGCCAATAGGAGAACGGCCCTCACGAAAGCCATATTGACTAGTGGAGAGACTATTGTGTCTCGAAATACCACACAAAACGTCTATTTATCAGACGTTCCAACACCTTGCAAACTGCACTGGTAAGAATAATGGGATGATAGTGGAAGGCATCAAGTTCTGAAGTACCTGGTTTGTGAAAAGGGAGTTCAATGGCAGATTTCCACAGCTGGGACAGAACTCCTCACGACCAAATAAGATTAGAGAGACATAAGAGGACCGCAAGAGATGAGGGATGTAAATACTAGAGCATACAGATATGACTACCGTCCGGCCCAGCTGCCGATGATCGGCAAGCGGAGAGTGTTGCCTCTCATTCTAGAAGCATAAAAGACACATTGTAAAACTCTTCTCCACTAGAACAAAAGTCTAAGAGCTCAAACTCTCTGGCAGATTTGGAGGAAAGAAACGATGGGCAGAGATGGAGCCCCTGGGAGATACGTACAAGATGATGACCAAACCGACCTCCGCATGAATCAGATACATGATCTGTGGCAAGTAAGGCAACAGCGGCACTTCTCCGCTCCATGGAATATTACCCCATTCCAAACTACCATCCCTCCATTTCCCCCCAAACTACTTCTTAAATCGCAACCAAAGCTTCGCCTTGAAGCCAAACATGACGCCTTAAGCTGTATTGATAATTTAGTCAAACAGCACACTCTCATAAATTATTTACGTTTATGGTTCTGTTCACCAATCCACTGGTGCAGCTGGTAGTGCTGCTGTTGTCATACACTGGTGCAGCTGGTAGTGCTGCTGTTGTCATACACTGGTGCAGCTGGTAGTGCTGCTGTTGTCATACACTGGTGCAGCTGGTAGTGCTGCTGTTGTCATACACTGGTGCAGCTGGTAGTGCTGCTTTTGTCATACACTGGTGCAGCTGGTAGTGCTGCTGTTGTCATACACTGGTGCAGCTGGTAGTGCTGCTGTTGTCATACAGAGTGATGGCTCTCTTAAAAAAATTGGAGCACGCATCAATAACTGGGCCTCTACCCTTCAGACAGAACTGTTTGCCATACTCCTTGGACTGAAATGCGTCCATGTATCTAAGGTTGACACTTTAATTGTAACTGATTCTCTGTCATCCATAAATGCTCTCAACTCATCAAGTATAACTTGTAGCATGCTTGTGTCAGAAGCCAGGCACAGGTATGGTAGGATTGTGGATAGTAGAGTCAGAGTGCACATGCTGTGGATTCCATCTCACATTGGTCTTCAGATGCATGATAGAACTGATAAATTGGCTAAGTTTTATGCTTTCAAAGAGGGGGTAGATTAAAATCTTGGCTTGTCAGTTAGCAGTTTGATAACAATAATACGAAAAGAACTTAAACTGAATTTTATTGACTTAAGACTCAGGGAGATTGACATCAGTCAGTCCATCTATCATCATTCTATCATGCAGGAGGAGCCACATGTCTATGGTGCATCCAACAAAATAAGCAGACTCTTGGATGTCACTACCGCCCGCCTCCGGCTGGGTTACAAGTATCTTTGGCAGGTTAAATCACCACCACCAGATGTAGACCAAACAAAATGTAAACTTTGTCAGTTGGATTATTGTCCCACCCTGCGTCATTATGTACTGGAGTGCGATAAAATTAATGAATTCAGAGACAACTCACTCAGAAATATTCAAGATATGTCAAAGTATTTTATCCACAGTGGTATATTACAGACCATTCTGGAAAAATACCCTGACTTTGCTCCCTGTAAATAAAGAATAACCACACGTGTGTATGTATGTGTGTATGTGTATATATGTGTATACACATATGTGTGTGTATGTGTGTGTATATGTGTGTGTGTATGTATATGTGTGTACTCACCTAGTTGTGGTTGCTAGGGTCGATTCATAGCTCCTGGCCCCGCCTCTTCACTGGCCGCTATTGGGTCACTCTCCCTGCGCCATGAGCTCTATCATACCTCTTCTTAAAGCTATGTATGGAACCTGCCTCCACTACATCGCTTCCCAAACTATTCCACTTCCCGACCACTCTGTGACTGAAGAAATACTTCCTAACATCTCTGTGATTCATCTGAGTCTTCAACTTCCAACTGTGTCCCCTTGTTGCTGTGTCCCATCTCTGGAACATTCTGTCTCTGTCCACCTTGTCAATTCCTCTCAGTATCTTATATGTCGTTATCATGTCCAGCCTATCTCTCCTGTCCTCCAGTGTCGTCAGGTCGATTTCCCTTAACCTCTCCTCGTAGGACATCCCCCTTAGCTCTGGGACTAGTCTTTTTGCAAACCTTTGCACTTTCTCTAGCTTCTTTACGTGCTTGGCTAGGTGTGGGTTCCAAACTGGTGCTGCATACTCCAGTATGGGCCTAACGTACACAGTGTACAGGGTCCTGAACGATTCTTTATTAAGATGTCGGAATGCTGTTCTTAGGTTTGCTAGGCGCCCGTATGCTGCAGCAGTTATTTGGTTGATGTGCGCCTCAGGAGATGTGCCTGGTGTTATACTCACCCCAAGATCTTTTTCCTTGATTGAGGTTTGTAGTCTCTGGCCCCCCCTAGACTGAACTCCGTCTGCGGTCTTCTTTGCCCTTCCCCAATCTTCATGACTTTGCACTTGGTGGGGTTGAACTCCAGGAGCCAATTGCTGGACCAGGCTTGCAGCCTGTCCAGATCCCTTTGTAGTTCTACCTGATCCTCGTCCGATTGAATTCTTCTCATCAACTTCACATCATCTGCAAACAGGGTCACTTCGGAGTCTATTCCTTCCGTCATGTCGTTCACAAATACCAGAAACAGCACCGGTCCTAGGACTGACCCCTGTGGAACCCCACTCGTCACCGGCGCCCACTCAGACACCTCGCCTCGTACCATGACTCGCTGCTGTCTTCCTGACAGGTATTCCCTGATCCATTGTAGTGCCTTCCCTGTTACCCCTGCCTGGTCCTCCAGCTTCTGCACTAATCTCTTGTGTGGAACTGTGTCAAACGCCTTCTTAAAGTCCAAGAATATGCATTCTACCCACCCCTCTCTCTCTTGTCTTACTGCTGTCACCCTGTCGTAGAACTTCAGTAGGTTTGTGAAACAGGATTTCCCGTCCCTGAAACCGTGTTGGCCATTGTTGATAAGATCATTCCTTTCTAGGTGCTCCACCACTCTTCTCCTGATTATCTTCTCCATGACTTTGCATACTATACATGTCAGTGACACTGGTCTGTAGTTTAGTGCTACGTTCCTGTCTCCTTTTTTAAAAATTGGAACTACATTTGCTGTCTTCCATACCTCAGGTAGTTGCCCTGTTTCGATAGATGTGTTGAAGATTGTTGTTAAGGGTACACACAGCTCCTCTGCTCCCTCTCTCAGGACCCATGGTGAGATGTTATCCGGCCCTATCGCCTTTGAGGTATCTAGCTCGTTTAGTAGCCTCTTCACTTCCTCAGTTGTGTGTATTGTGTCCAGCACCTGATTGTGTACCCTACCTCTCCTGCTTTCTGGAGGCCCTTCTATCTCCTCTGTGATCACCTCTTTGAATCTCATGTTGAGCTCCTCACACACTTCAAGGTCATTTCTTGTGACCTCCCCCCTCCTGTGTGTATGTATGTACTCACCTATTTGTACTCACCTATTTGTGGTTGCAGGGGTCGAGTCATAGCTCCTGGCCCCGCCTCTTCACTGATTGCTACTAGGTCCTCTCTCTCCCTGCTCCATGAGCTTTATCAAACCTCGTCTTAAAACTATGTATAGTTCCTGCATCCACTACGTCGCTTTCTAGGCTATTCCACTTCCTGACAACTCTATGACTGAAGAAATACTTCCTAACATCCCTTTGACTCATAGGAGTCTTCAACTTCCAATTGTGACCCCTTGTTTCTGTGTCCCCTCTCTGGAACATCTTGTCTCTGTCCACCTTATCTATTCCTCGCAGTATTTTATATGTCGTTATCATGTCTCCCCTAACCCTCCTGTCCTCTAGTGTCGTCAGGCCGATTTCCCTTAACCTTTCTTCGTAGGACAATCCCCTTAGCTCTGGGACTAGTCTTGTTGCAAACCTCTGCACTTTCTCTAATTTCTTGACGTGCTTGACCAGGTGTGGGTTCCAAACTGGTGCTGCATACTCCAGTATGGGCCTGACGTATATGGTGTACAGAGTCTTGAATGATTCCTTAGTGAGGTATTGGAATGCTATTCTTAGGTTTGCCAGCCGCCCGTATGCTGCAGCAGTTATCTGATTGATGTGTGCCTCAGGAGATGTGCTCGGTATTATACTCACCCCAAGATCTTTTTCCTTGATTGAGGTTTGCAGTCTTTGGCCACCTAGACTATACTCTGTCTGCGGTCTTCTTTGTCCTTCCCCGATCTTCATGATTTTACATTTGGCAGGGTTAAATTCTAGGAGCCAGTTACTGGACCAGGCTTGTAGCCTGTCCAGGTCTCTTTGTAGTCCTGCCTGATCATCGACTGATTTAATTCTTCTCATTAACTTCACATCATCTGCAAACAGGGACACTTCTGAGTCTATCACTTCCGTTATGTCATTCACATATACCAAAAACAGTACAGGTCCTAGGACTGACCCTTGTGGAACCCCACTCGTCACAGGTGCCCACTCTGACACCTCGTCACGTACCATGACTCTTTGTTGCCTCCCTGTCAGATATTCTCTGATCCATTGCAGTGCCTTTCCTGTTACGTGTGCCTGATCCTCTAGCTTGTGCATTAACCTCTTGTGAGGAACTGTGTCGAACGTCTTCTTGCAGTCCAAGAAAATGCAGTCTATCCACCCCTCTCTCTCGTGTCTTACTTCTGTTACCTTGTCATAAAACTCCAGTAGGTTTGTGACACAGGATTTTCCTTCCCTGAAACCGTGCTGGTTGTCGTTTATAAGCTTGTGTCTTTCTAGGTGCTCCACCACTCTCCTCCTGATGATCTTCTCCATGACTTTGCATACTATACACGTCAGTGACACAGGTCTATAGTTTAATGCCTCGTGTCTGTCTCCTTTCTTAAAAATTGGGACTACATTTGCCATCTTCCATGCCTCAGGTAGTTGCCCAGTTTCAATGGATGTGTTGAAGATTTTTGTTAGTGGCACACTCAACATCTCTGCTCCCTCTCTAAGGACCCACGGAAAAATGTTGTCCGGTCCCACCGCTTTTGAGGTATCGAGTTCACATAGCAGCTTCTTTACCTCCTCCTCGGTTGTGTGTATTTCATCCAGCACTTGTTGGTATACCTCCCTATTCTGAATTCCTGGAGTCCTTCCTGTCTCCTCTGTAAATACTTCTATAAATCTCATGTTGAGCTCCTCACATACCTCTTGGTCGTTTCTTGTGAACTCCCCACCTTCCTTCCTCAGCCTGATTACCTGGTCCTTGACTGTTGTTTTCCTCCTGATGTGGCTATACAACAGCTTCGGGTCAGACTTGACTTTTGATGCTATATAATTTTCATATTGTCGCTGAGCCTCCCTTCTTACCTGTGCATATTCGTTTCTGGCTCTTCGGCTAATCTCTTTATTTTCCTGGGTCCTTTGTCTTCTGTACTTTTTCCATTCTCTATTACACTTAGTTTTTGCCTCCCTACACCTCTGGGTGAACCAAGGACTCGTTCTGGTCTTCCCATTACTTCCGTTTCCCTTGGGGACAAACCTCTCCTCTGCCTCTTTGCATTTGGTTGTCACATATTCCATCATTTCTTTTACTGGTTTTCCTGCCAATTCTCTCTCCCACTGAACATCTTGTAGGAAGTTCTTCATGCCTGTGTAGTTCCCCCTTTTGTAGTTTCGTTTCTCCCTTCCTATTCCTGCTCCTCTCTCCACTTGTAGCTCAACTATATAATCAAAACACAGAACCAAATGATCATTAGCTCCAAGGGGCCTTTCATATGTGATATCCTCGATGTCCGAACTACTCAAGGTGAATACTAGGTCCAGTCTTGCTGGATCATCCCCACCTCTCTCTCTGGTAGTGGCTCTAACATGTTGATGCATGAGGTTTTCCAGTACCACATCCATCATCTTGGCTCTCCATGATTCAGGACCCCCGTGGGGCTCCAGGTTTTCCCAATCAATCTCCTTGTGATTGAAACCCATAACTAGTAACTTTGTTCTCCCCAAGTGGGCTCTTCTGGCTACCTCGGCTAGTGTGTCTACCATTGCTCTGTTGCTCTCGTCGTATTCTTCTCTTGGCCTCCTGCAGTTCTGTGGCGGGTTGTACATTACAGCAATTACCACCTTATGACCCTCAGACTGAATTGTTCCTACTATGTAGTCCCTTTCGCCCATTCCGTCCATTCCTTCCACTTCCTCAAATCCCCACCTGTTCTTAATGAGCAGTGCAACTCCTCCTCCCCCTCTGCTCCCTCTATCTTTCCTGAGGATTTGATATCCGGGTGGAAAGATTGCATCTGTTATCATCCTGGTGAGTTTCGTTTCTGTAAGTGCTATTATGTCTGGGGATGTCTCCTTTATTATTTCATGCCACTCCTCACATTTATTTGTTATACCATCTGCATTTGTATACCAAACCTTCAACTTCTTTTCTAAAACCGTAGTCTGGGGGGGTATGTTGGGGTTGGGAAAGTGGGAGATCTGATGGGGAACTATGGGTGGTTGGTGTGAAGGTGAAGTTTGTAATGAGGTGGGTGGAATCATTGGGTATGGCATGTGTGTTTTGGGTTAGATTGTTTGGTTGCATTGGGGTTGTCCAGGTTGGGGAACATCTGAAGGTGGTTGTATTAGAGCTTCTTCCTGAGTGTGGGTTCTCCTGTCCATCTCTCTTTCCTCCTTTTGTCTCTGTACCCTCTCTTTCAGTTTCTGTCTTTCTTCCCGTGTTCTGTCACGGTCGAGATACACCCTCCGGTACTCTGACATATCCCTTAGTCTTGCTTTCTCCTGCAGGATCCTGTTTCGAGCCAATTCTGCTTTGAAAATTACTTTGACTGGCCGGATTCTTCCTCTTGTAAACCCCCCTATTCTCAGAAAATTTGCCAGCTGGGTCATGTCATCTTCTCCTATTGCTTTCATGATGTTTTCAATCGCATTTTTCTCCCCTTGTCTTCTTGCTTCGTAAGTTTCCTCTTCAGCTTCCTGGAGCCCATGTAACCTATGTAACCCCTGATTCGATTTAGTTGCCTCCATTGCAGCTTTCCGTTCTTCAATCTCTTCACTGTCTGTTATCCCTTGGCCCAGTGGCCTATCGCTTTCCCTTCTTAACTTTCCCTGTGCACTGCTGTGGTCTGTTAGGGCTTCTACGTATAGCTTAGCTCTCCCTTTTACTACACTCCCCTCGATGGTTCCTGATGTGATCCTCTCTTTCTTTCGGGCTCCACGATGGTCTGATATGGCCTCTGCATACAGTTTCACTCCGTTCTCTACAGTCCTCTTCTTTGTGACTGAGGTAGCAGTTTCTGATACCATGTCCACATTGCTTTTTAGTTCTTTAGGCTGTTTCAAATTTTTCAGTTCTTCTTCTAATCTCTGTATCTTAGCCTCTGCAGTTGTGACTTGCTTCTCCCACTTCCTGCTTTCTGAAGCTATCCTCTCCTCCATTATCTTGCTTTCTGCAGCTATCCTCTCCTCAATTATCTTGCTTTCTGCAGCTATACTCTCCTCCATTATCTTGCATTCTGCAGCTATCCTCTCCTCCATTTTCATGCTAAGCTCCTCTAGCTTCCTTCCCCACTCATGTTCCCTTTTCATGAGCTCTGCTGCCCAATTTTCGTTTGCAGACTCATCCTCCAGTCCCCTAGTTTTCCGTCCTGCTCTCTGGGACCCCATTTTTTATTTTTTATTTTTAAGATGCCACAGAGTGAAAAACTATGTATTTCTGTGTGGTTGTTTTGTGGTGTGATTGCCTGAGTGTTTGTGTGGGGGTGGAGGGAGGGAGAGGAGAAACTGAAGACAGTGGGGAAATGGAAGAGAGGTGGGGAGGGGAAGAGGGGGATTATGAGGAGAGAGGAAGGAGGGAGAAGCAGAGGTGGAGAGAGAATGGGAGAGGGAGAGGGGAGGAGGTGGGTGAGAGAGGGGGTTCAGGGAAGGGAGTGGGGGAGAGATGGGGGGAGGGAGCAGGGGGAAAGAGTGTGTGTGGGCCTGTGTGTGTGTGTGTGTGTGTGTGTTAGTTTTATGTGTGTATGTGTATGTGTGTGTGTGTTAGTTTTGTGTGTGTGTGTGTGTGCACATTAGTTTTGTGTGTGTGTTAGTTTTGTGTGTATGTTAATTTTGTGTGTGTGTTAGTTTTGGGTGTGTGTTAGTTTTGTGTGTGTGTTAGTTTTGTGTGTGTGTTAGTTTTGTGTGTGTGTATGTATGTTTGTGTGTGTATGTATGTGTGTATGTGTATGTATGTGTGAATAGTAGTGGTGAAATTGTGTTATGGTGTATGGGTGTGTATGTGGAGTTTGCAAGTGACACGTTGTCTGCAGTGCTTCTCTTCCTGGCCTGACCTGACACACCTGACCTACCAGTTAATATGTGTGTGTGTACTCACCTAATTGTGGTTGCAGGGGTCGAGACTCAGCTCCTGGCCCCGCCTCTTCGCTGTCTGCTACTGGGTCTCTGCTCTCCCTGCTCCATGAGCTTTATCATACCTTGTCTTAAAACTATGTATGGTTCCTGCCTCCACTATATCTTTCTCTAGTCCATTCCACTTCCTGACTACTCTGTGGCTGAAGAAATGTTTCCTGACATCCCTTTGACTCATCTGAGTCTTCAGCTTCCAGTTGTGTCCCCTTGTTTCTGTGTTCCCTCTCTGAAACAACCTGTCACTATCTAACTTGTCAATTCCCCGCAGTATTTTGTATGTCGTTATCATGTCTCCTCTGACCCTCCTTTCCTCCAGTGTTGTTAGTCCTATTTCCCTCAATCTTTCTTCATAAGACAGACCCTGAGTTGTGGAACTAACCTTGTTGCAAACCTTTGCACTTTCTCCAGTTTCCTTACGTACTTGACCAGGTGTGGGTTCCAGACTGGTGCGCATATTCTAGTATGGGCCTGACGTACACGGTATACAGTGTCTTGAACGATTCCTTGTTAAGGTAACGGAACGCTAATCTAAGGTTTGCCAGACGCCCATATGCTGCCGCAGTTATCTGGTTGATGTGTGCCTCCGGAGACGTGCTTGGCGTTATACTCACTCCAAGGTCTTTCTCCTTTGCCGAGGTTTGTAGCCTTTGTCCGCCCAGCTTGTACTCTGTCAGCGGTCTTCTTTGCCCTTCTCCGATCCTCATGACTTTGCGGTCTTCTTTGCCCTTCTCCGATCCTCATGACTTTGCATTGTGTGTGTAGTGTGTGTGTGTGTGTGTGTGTGTGTGTGTGTGTGTGTGTGTGTGTGTGTGTGTGTGGAACTATATGTGTGTGGATTTATTGTGTGAAAAGTAGTGGTGAAATTGTGTTATGGTGTATGAGTGGTATGTGAGGTCTGCGAGTAACATGTAGTCTACAGTGCTCCTCTACCTGGCCTGACCTGACACACCTGATCTACCAGTTAATGTATTCTATGATTCACCTGTCTGCTCGCCCTTTTCTACTAGAAATTACCAATTGCTATTTGTTACCGAGTACTTGATATCCTATTCCTTATCTTACTATGAGAGTTGACCGTTCACAAACAAGCGGTTAGGTAATTGGAGCTTGCACCCGACACCCCGAAAACCACGCATAGGTGAATACTTGCGATGCGATGCAGCTTGTCCAGCGTGTAGTATCCTGTAGATTGTCCAACTCGATGTGATGTTCTGGCGTATATCCACTTTCGTTTCATGTCGATATATAATATAACCTATTCACTGTATTTCTTTCACTTGTCACATATTTATTTCACTTTATTATCCAGGGTGACACACGTGGCAACGTCGCCTGGAACACACTAGTCCCACTGATCACACCACCAAATATTTATTTCTATATCACTTATAAAATTATGGCTCTCCCCACACTTATGTGGCTCAGGGCAACTCGTAAATCGCTTCAAGGGTTGTTCACTACCCTGACACACTTGATAACCCCTGCATTACCCTTGTGTAGCCCTCAAAAACACTTATATGCACAGAGCCCTACAAGTTGCGACTAGCCCACACGGTGTCCCTTATGTGTGTATGTATGTGTGTACTCACCTAATTGTACTCACCTAATTGTGGTTGCAGGGGTTGAGACTCAGCTCCTGGCCCCGCCTCTTCGCTGTCCGCTACTGGGTCTCTGCTCTCCCTGCTCCATGAGCTTTATCATACCTTGTCTTAAAACTATGTATGGTTCCTGCCTCCACTATATCTTTCTCTAGACTATTCCACTTCCTGACTTCTCTGTGGCTGAAGAAATGCTTCCTAACATCCCTTTGACTCATCTGAGTCTTCAGCTTCCAGTTGTGTCCCCTTGTTTCTGTGTTCCCTCTCTGTAACATCCTGTCACTGTCTACCTTGTCAATTCCCCGCAGTATTTTGTATGTCGTTATCATGTCTCCTTTGACCCTTCTTTCCTCCAGTGTTGTTAGTCCTATTTCCCTCAACCTTTCTTCATAGGACAGTCCCCTGAGTTGTGGAACTAACCTTGTCGCAAACATTTGCACTTTCTCTAAGTTTCTTTACGTGCTTGACCAGGTGTGGGTTCCAGACTGGTGCTGCATATTCTAGTATGGGCCTGACATACATGGTGTACAGTGTCTTGAACGATTCCTTCTTAACGTAACGGAACGCTAGTCTTAGATTTGCCAGTCGCCCATATGCTGCCGCAGTTATCTGGTTGATGTGTGCCTCCGGCGACGTGCTTGGTGTTATACTCACCCCAAGGTCTTTCTCCTTTGACGAGGTTTGTAGCCTTTGTCCGCCTAGCCTGTACTCTGTCAGCGGTCTTCTTTGCCCTTCTCCGATCTTCATGACTTTGCATTTGGTGGGATTGAATTCGAGAAGCCAGTTGCTAGACTAGATGTCAAGCTTGTCCAGGTCTGTTTGAAGTCCTGCTTGGTCCTCTTCCGATGTTATTCTCCTCATTAATTTCACATCATCCGCGAACAGAGACACTTCTGAGTCTATCCCGTCCGTCATGTCATTTACATATAACAAGAATAACACTGGTCCTAGGACTGACCCCTGCAGTACACCGCTCATCACAGGTGCCCACTGTGATACCTCATCACGCACCATGAACTGTTGTTGCCTCCCTGTGAGGTATTCCCTGATCCATTCCAGTGCCCTTCCTGTTATACATGCTCGTTCTTCCATCTTCTTTACTAATCTCATGTGAGGAACTGTGTCGAAGGCCTTCCTGCAGTTCAGGAAAATGCAATCAACCCACCCTTCTCTCTCTTGCCTTACCTCTGTTACTTTATAATAGAACTCCAGGAGGTTTGTTACACATGATTTACCTTCCCTGAATCCGTGCTGTCTGGCGTTGATTATCCTGTTCAGTTCCAGATGCTCCACCATTCTTTTCCTGATGCTTTTCTCCAAGACTTTGCACACTATACACGTAAGTGACACCGGTCTATAGTTTAGTGCCTCTTTTCTGTCTTCTTTTTTAAAGATGGGGACTACGTTGGCCTTTTTCCATTAAACCTCGAGTTGAGCTCCTCACATACTTCTTGATCGTTATTTGTGAGTTACCCATCTTCTCTCCTCAGCCTTATCACCTGATCCTTGACTGTTGTCTTCCTTCTGATGTGACTGTACATCAGTTTCGGGTCAGACTTGACTTTCGACGCTATGTCATTTTCGTACTGTTTCTGAGCCTCCCTCCATACCTGTGCATACTCGGTTCTTGCTCTTCGACTAATCTCTTTGTTTACTTGGGTTCTTTGCCTTCTGTACCTTTTCCATTCTTTGACACTCTGAGTCTTTGCCTCTCTGGCGCTGTGGGGAATTGTGAGAGAGAAGTCTATCTGGGACACCGCCACTAGCAATAAACAAACTCCCAGGGAGATGACCGACTCGTATAATTTTACCTCAGTCATTCCCTTTAAGGTATGTGAGAACTTTACCCGCTCCTGGCCGCACCCAAGGGGTACCTTCAATATTCTCGTTAACCCACTGCACTCTGGACCAGTATAAATAAATCTGAGAAGATCATTTATTATAATTATATATAATTAATTTAAGTGGACTGTATAGGTTATTAAACAACTGATCAAACAGGAGGAGAGGTAGAGAACACACAGTTAAGTTAACATGACCATCACTCACCTAATTACCAGCATCATAGCGGTGCATAGTAGATCGTTGACCTAGCTAAAGTACATCTACTGTGCGTAACAATATTATTGGCCAACAATAAAGAAGACAGTAGGGTACTTAGCTTTAGATGAGGGAGTCGTTCCGTTGTAGACGTCCTCCTGCGATCTGATTCGATCGCGATGGTAATAGTTGTCTCGTCGAGTCAAGGAAGGTTAATTTCCGTGCACTCCTATACGCCCACGAGACCAAGCGTTAGTTAACATGTGGTTGGTCGGGGTAGCGAATCAGATCCTCTCACTAATCTGACCTTTTGTACTGTTTATACGTATAACTTTACATATTACGTATATCCTGGCTTAATGCCCTACTAGTTTATACACATTCACAGTCTCGATACTTGGATTTCGAGTAGATAACTTGTGATATGTTAGTTCATTTCAACTGCGTCCAATATGGCGGTCGGGGTAT
Organism: Cherax destructor; assembly: GCA_009830355.1. NCBI lineage: Eukaryota > Metazoa > Arthropoda > Malacostraca > Decapoda > Parastacidae > Cherax > Cherax destructor. The sequence goes on from WNWK01017107.1 coordinate 12,894, forward strand.
GGCGTACCCAAGCTAGCCTCGCTCGGTACGATCACTCCCTATTTATTTACAACTCTGTTTCACTATATTCACCATTTCACAATATTCATCGAATATATTTCAGTCTCTTCTCAGACGAAAACTCCCCAGCATCAGGGGTTACGACTTTATCCTGCCGTATGGTCATTTCACTCAGTTCAAATAGGCCTATGACCGCATCGCTCGCCGGCGGCACACCTTATTTCACAATTATTGTCCTATTACTGGACCTCCTGGACCGATTGTCCCACTTTATATTCGCCGCGTCACTGGATATTCCTCCACATTACGAAAGGAGGTAATTAAATCCGATTAGGTGGCCGGAATCTCCAAATTGACTCGCCATCATCACCTGATCTCAGGTGGGTAGGCTCGCTGTTCACTCTCCTCCCCTCTACCCCGCTTCCCTGCCCACTTGACGAGGCATCTCGCGCATGTGTGTTAATTCGTTGGTTCTTTTCAGTTAATGTTAAGCCAACAGCAACACATTAATGATATCTATTCATATTGGAAAGTTTATCAATTACAACTTTCGGAAAATACCAATATTTTCCACAGCACCTTTGGGTAAACCAGGGGCTCTTTCTGGCCTTCCCATTTAATCTTTTTCCTTTGGGTATAAACTGTTCCTCTGCCTCCTTGCATCATTTCATTTACTGACTGTCCTTCCATTTCCCTTTCCCACTGAACCTCCTGCAGGAAATTCCTCATACCCGTGTAGTCCCCTCTTTTAAAGTCTGGTTTATCTCTTTCAGTACCATTTTCCCTCTCTACCTGTAGCTCTACAATATACTCAAAGCTCAGCACCATATGGTCGCTAGCTCCCAGGGGGTCTCTCGTGTGTTATGTCCCAGATATCTGAGCTGTTCAGGGTGAATACCAGGTCCAGCCTTGCTGGTTCGTCCTCTCCTCTTTCTCTGGTCGTGTCCCTGATGTGTTGGTGCATCAGGTTTAATGCAGAGCGTGGATGGTCGGGTTCATGTAGAGCGTGGATGGTCGGGTTCATACAGAACATAGATGGTCGGGTTCATACAGAGCGTGGATGGTTGGGTTCATACACAGCATGGATGGTAGGGGTTCATACAGAGCGTGGATGGTTGGGTTCATACAGAGCGTGGATGGTCGGGTTCATGCAGAGCGTGAATGGTCGGGTTCATGCAGAGTGTGGATGGTCGGGTTCTTACAGTGCCTGGATGGTAGGGTTCATACAGAGCGTGGATGGTCGGGTTCATACAGTGTGGATAGTCGGGTTCATACAGAGCATGGATGGTCGGTTTCATACAGAGCATGAATGGTCGGGTTCATACAGAGCGTGGATGGTCGGGTTCATACAGTGCGTGGATGGTCAGGTTCATACAGAGTGTGGATGGTCGGGTTCATACAGAGCATGGATGGTCAGGTTCACACAGAGCTTGTATGGACGGGTTCATACAGAGCGTGGAAGGTCGGATTCACACAACGTGAATGGTCGGGTTCATACAGATCGTGGATGGTCGGGTTCATACACAGCGTGGATGGTTGGGTTCATACAGAGCATGGATGGGCGGGTTCATACAGAGCATGGATGGTCGGGTTCATGCAGAGCGTGGATGGTCGGGTTCATACAGAGCGTGGATGGTCTGGTTCATGCAGAGCATGGATGGTCGGGTTGATGCAGAGCATAGATGGTCGGGTTCATGCAGAGCGTGGATGAACGGGTTCATGCAGAGCGTGGATGGTCTGGTTCATGCAGAGCATGGATGGTCGGGTTCATGCAGAGCGTGGATGGTCGGGTTCATACAGAGCGTGGATGGTCGGGTTCATACAGAGCGTGGATGGTTGGGTTCATACAGAGCGTGGATGGTCGGGTTCATACAGAGCATGGATGGTCGGGTTCATACAGAGCGTGGATGGTCGGGTTCATACAGAGAATGGATGGTTGGGTTCATACAGAGCGTGGGTGGTTTTGTTCATACAGAGCGTGGATGGTCGGATTCATACAGAGCGTAATGGTCAGGTTCATACAGAGCGTGGATGGTCGGGTTCATACAGGGCGTGGATGGTCGGGTTCATACAGGGCGTGGATGGTCGGGTTCATACAGAGCGTGGATGATCGGATTCATACAGAGCGTAGATGGTCAGGTTCATACAGAGCGTGGATGGTCGGGTTCATACAGGGCGTGGATGGTCGGGTTCATACAGGGCGTGGATGGTCGGGTTCATAAGTGTGGATGGTCGGGTTCATACAGAGTGTGGATAGTCGGGTTCATACAGGGCGTGGATGGTCGGGTTCATACATAGTGTGGATGGTCGGGTTCATACAGAGCATGGATAGTCGGGTTCATACAGAGCGTGGATGGTCGGGTTCATACAGAGCGTGGATGGTCGGGTTCATACAGAGTGTGGATGGTCGGGTTCATACAGAGCATGGATGGTCGGGTTCATACAGAGCATGGAGGGTCGGGTTCATACAGAGCATGGATGGTCGGGTTCATACAGAGCATGGAGGGTCGGGTTCATACAGAGCATGGAGGGTCGGGTTCATACAGAGCATGGATGGTCGGGTTCATACAGAGCCTGGATGGTCGGGTTCATACAGAGTGTGGATGGTCGGGTTCATACAGAGCGTGGATGGTCGGGTTCATACAGAGCATGGATGGTCGGGTTCATACAGAGCTCGGGCCGTCACAACCCATCTCTTAACAATAACATCTATGATCATCTCAGCTGCTGCGCTGCAGAGGCTACTGACTACTGAAATAACGTCAGAGTTACGTCATATATAACGTCTGAGTTGCGTCAGAATAACGTCAGAGTTACGTCAGAATAACGTCAGAGTTACGTGAAAGTAACGTCAGAGTTACATCAGAGTAACACACTCCTGTCTCTGTTAAGTACAGAAGAAAGGTAAGTCATCTCTAACCTGACGTGAGTAATAACTAGTATGAGGCCACCGAGCAGTGCCTCAAAGGACAAGGACAAAGAACAAGGACTAGGACAAAGAACAAGGACTAGGACAAAGGACAAGGACAAAGAAAAACGATAATGACAAGGACAAAGACAGTGACAAGGAGGAAGGACAAGGACAAAGAACAAGGACTAGGAGAAAGGACAAGGATAATGACAAGGAGAAAGGACAAGGAAAAAGAAAAAAAGATAATGACAAGAACAAAACAAGGAGAAATAACAAGAACAAAGATGGACAAATAACAAGGACAAGGACAAAGAACAACTATTGCTTCATAATACTTAAGCTAGTCATAAATTTGCCTAAGACACTCCAATATAGAAACTATATTATGCCAATACATCACCTTTATCATTAATATATAAACTAATTGCTAACTTCTTATACTAATTGTTAAATTCTTAAATGTTTAAATTCCAGTACCTAAATTTTGTAAACCTAGTTAATCACTACAATTACCTAACCTTACTATCTGTATAATCATTGTGTAGCTATTGAGTAAGACCTATCATAAGACTGCCTGAAAAGCCTAGGCATACCTAGGCATATTATTGGCCATCTTGTAATATCTACTTTAATGTATAATTATAAGTACACCCCACCTTGTATATTACATGAAATAAAGAATTTGAATTTGAATTTGAATAGTGACAAACTTCACTTCTTTATTTCTGTAAGTACAGTATACAGTTGACATCTCTGATTGATATACCTAGAGTATACCTGGAGAGGGTTTCGTGGGTCAACGCCCCCACGGCCCGGTCTGTGACCAGGCCTCATATATAAACTTTAGAAATCCTCCTTGATATGTACAATATTTTTGGCTATCTGAAAATTAGCTGATAGCTATTGAACAATTGGGCGCTGAGAGAATTTTTTTTTATACAGGCGGGCCTCTCTATAGAGCTTCGCTTTACAGCACTTCGCCTTACTGCATTTCACTTTACAGCACTTTACCTTACAGCGCTTCGCTTTACAGTGTTTTGCTAATGCAGTGGTTTTCAGTCATACTCATTCTTCATTTTTTTCAGACTTCCTACAATAAATACAATAAGGTCCCACTTATACAGCAGGTTAGGTTCCAGGCTATCACCGGAAAGCAGAATACCATTTTTTTGCATATATAAATGCATATAAATGCCAGATAACAAGTTTACACTAACTTATATTAAGTTAGTAATAGAACTAGGCATCAAAAAAGGCAATAAAAAGTAAAATACGTACACAATACATTCATTACTTACCTTAAAATGATATTTGTAGTCTTATTAATGTAGGGTGAGAGGTGAGTAGTACTTATTTGTAGGAAGTCAGGTGTAGGTAGCCCTGGCTCCCCGTCCCAAATTTAATACTATATGATATTTAAAGCAGCCCAGAGAGAGAAAATACACATACACTATACTTAAAATATGAGTTATCTTAATGATGGATGATAGGTGAGTAGTATTTATTTGTTGGAAGTCAGTGTAGGTAACCGGTAGGTGTAGCTCGCCTGGGCTACACCTACCGGCTACCTACACTGCAGCCCAGAGCCATATTATTACCAGCAAGGGTTACACCAATTCACAAAGGTGGTGATCCCACAGATGTAAATAACTACAGGCCAATCTCGAACTTACCTTTGCTATCAAAAATTTTTGAGAAACTAGTGCACAAGAGACTATATTCGTTTATTACAGTACAAAACGTACTCAACCCCTGCCAGTTTGGCTTTAGAAAAAACAAAAGCACAAACAATGCAATTGTAAAAATGCTGGACCTACTTTACACAGCACTTGAAAACAAGGAATATCCGCTATCACTCTTTATTGACCTAAGGAAAGCTTTTGATACAGTAGACCATGGCATCCTACTCCAAAAACTTGACCATTATGGTATAAGAGGCCACGCTCTTATGTATTTCAAATCTTATCTTACTAACAGGTATCAATACGTCACCATTAAAGAGACAACTTCATCTACATGACCACAAAGGATGTGATCAAACTGACTTGAATAATTATAGACCAATTTCTAATTTACCACTGCTTTCTAAAATCTTTGAAAAATTAATTCATAGACAGATCTATTCCTACCTCGTCTCACACAATGTACTCAACCCCTGTCAATTTGGATTCAGGACCAACAAGAGCACAAACGATGCTATTATACACATGTTAGAGTTAATATACACCGCACTTGAGAAGAAAGAGATCCCACTGGGAATCTTCATTGATCTACGCAAAGCTTTTGATACAGTCGACCATGATTTACAGCTCACAAAATTAGCACATTATGGTATAAGGGGGCACCCACTCAACTACCTAAAGTCATAACTTAGCAACAGAAGCCAATACGTGTACACAAATGGAGCGAACTCTTCCACACAACAAATTACAGTCGGAGTCCATCAAGGAAGTGTCCTGGGGCCACTCTTATTCCTCATTTACATAAATGACCCATCGAATGCATCACAACTAAAACCCATATTATTTGCAGATGACACAACATATGTCTTCTCTCACCCAAATCCAGTCATACTGGCCAACATTGTTAATGCCGAATTACAGAAAATATCAACATGGATGACGACTAACAAGCTTACTCTTAATACTGACAAGACCTACTTCATACAGTTTGGAAACAAAGCCACAAATGTTCCACTTAACATAACGCTCAATGGTTCACCCATCACAAGAATCACAGAGGGAAAATTCATAGGAATCCACCTTGACAGTAGCCTTAAATTCCAAACACACATACAACAAATTTCCAAGAAAATCTCAAAGACAGTAGGCATATTATCAAAGATATGCTATTATGTGCCACAATCAGCTCTCCTTGCACTATATCATTCACTTATCTACCCTTATCTCACCTATGGAATCTGTGCATGGGGATCAACAACATTAAATCACCTTAGACCACTCATAACCCAGCAAAAGGCTGCAGTCAGGATGATAACAAATTCCCACTATAGACAACATACTCCACCAATATTCAAAAGTCTAAAACTACTCACCGTAAAGAACATTCATACTTATTCTTGTGCCTACTTCATACATAAAACTCTACACTCTAATATAAGCCCTCCGCTCAAAATTCTCCTCACCAACTTTAATAGGACCCATGACCACAACATAAGACACAGATCACTTTTTGATATACCCCGAGTCCATATCAACCTATGTAAAAATTCTATGCACATAAAGGGCCCCAGAATCTGGAATTCATTACCATTAGATATTAAGATAACCTTGTCTGAAAATCAATTTAAGACTCTTCTCAAAAACCACCTACTCACCCTAAACTAAATACTCATACTATAAATTACTTTCAAAAATGCTCAATGTATTTTCCTTAAGATAATCTCAATCTTATATTACCATCCTCCTAAACTCTTGTTACAATTTAATATCATCATATTGTAATTTTAACAGTATAATATCATCATATTGTAATTTGAAATCAAATATATAACTAGAATAAACTCAATCAATTTCTCTAATATTATGTACATAGTCTATAAGTCATTAGATTAAGCTGCCCCTAATGCCATGGCATGTCAGTGGCTCTCATTGCACTTCAGTTTATGATTGTAACTGCCAATATCTATGTAAAATTGCAATGAAATAAAATTTACTTTACTACTTTACTTGTTGGGAGAGGGAGGCCCTGTCCCAAAATGATAGTTTTTTTTTCTGAGTGTTATAGGCTAAAAATTTTTTTTTGCAATCAATACTTACTGAGATATGGAGGCGTGAAGTTGACAGAAATTGAACTGCTTATGACAACATCGCTGACTGCCAGTCACCTGGTAAGAGTTTATTTTCTTTTTTTGTTATTTTTTCTTTTATTTTTTAATTTTTTATTTTTTCAAATAACTTTTATGGCCTGTGAGACCAATTTAAGGCCTGTTTTTTATATACTACATGTATTGACTCATTGTATACTACACAATAACCACACAAATGTTGTTATTATATTGTTTACGAAAGATGTTTACACAAACAAGCAATATAAAATGTTTATTACTATTTTTCTATATTATATATACAGTGGACCCCCGGTTTACGATGGTCTCCAAACTCTCCCTTTTATGTAAGTTTATTTTTTTAAATGCTTTTGTAAGTGTATTTTTGGTGGTCTAAAAGGACTAGTCTATTTTACATTATTCTTTATGGGGATAAATTCGTTTGGTAATGGCACTTGAACAGCATTCTGAAACGAAAAAATATCGTAAACCGGGGGTCCACTGTACACATATAGAGTCACTGGACATGTTCCTAGAAGTTCTGCAGCTTGTGGAAGTCTTTGAAACATGGTGTTATGCACAGTGATGTTTTACACTCCTCACACATAAAACGAGTGTCTCTGCATTGTTGTGGGCGTTTTTTTGTATGTGCACAGACATAACACCTCTTCTGAGCCTTTTTCTTGAAAGCAGTAGCAGGCAGTTTTATTAGGAAGTGATCATCAGGCCTCAGACGAGAGGGTAGTTGTTGATAATTGCCTGGGCGGTTTTCTATTGCAGGTGTTGTTACTTGGTACTACAGTGGTCCCTCGGTTTTCGCCGAAAATTGTTCCAGAATGCTGCTCAAGTGCCATTACCGAACGAAGTTACTTCCTTAAGAAATAATGTCACGTAGGTTAGTCTATTTCAGACCCCCAAAAATACACTTGCAACAGCACTTACGAAAATACACTTACATAAATGTTCGAGTTTGGAGATGCACGAAAACCGAGGGACCACTGTACTTGATTATTATTTGTCTGATGACAGACAAACAAATTTCGTCATATGGTGGTTTGTTTTTTGTCCTTATCTTATACATATAAGCATTGAGCATGGAAATGTCCAGAATATGGAAAAAGAGTTTTATGTACCACTTATAACTCTTGTGAACACAATCAGCAAACCAATCTGTATATCACATTTGTCCACTGAATGCATATTGAGGGTGTAGGCCATCACAGCTGCAGGTTTTAGAATGGATTCATTGGTCTCTCTATTCTGTCTGCCAGTGTCTGTCATTTTGTTTGGGTGAACTGATGACAACAGTGTGACATCACGTTTGTCATGCCACCGAAATGCCATGATATCATTGGCAGCAAACGCCTGCACCTGACCTCTATGAGTGCCTGCGTCGAACCTAGGCATATGCTTACGATTTCCACGCACTGTACCGCACACATCTGTTATGTTCACTCGCAAAAAAATCACTGAGTAAGGAGCTTGTGTACCAGTTATCAGTATACGTACGTACAGTGGACCCTCGGTTTTCGTACAGCTCCAAACTCGAACAATTATGTAAGTGTATTTTTGTAAGTGCTTTTGTAAGTATATTTTTGGAGGTCTGAAACGACTAATATAATTTACATTCATCCTTATGGGGACAAATTCGTTCGGAAACGGCACTCGAACAGCATTCTGGAAAGAATTATCAATGAAAACCGAGGTTCCACTGTATAATATATGCCCCTTAACAAGATATTTTGAGCGCACGGTAGCCCGCGGTGGGTTAAACCATTGAGTCAGTGGGGGTCCTACTGAGGGTGGCTATGAGCCACATCAAGTGTTTAATGCTGACGAAACAAGTGTTTTCTGGAAGAAAATGCCAACACGAACTTATATCAGTCAGCAAGAGAAAAGGCACCAGGCTTCAAGACAGCAAAGGATCGCTTCACCTTGCTCCATGGTTATTTACCTCTCTAAGAATCCTCATGCTTTGAGGAAAAGGGAATTTGTTTTTCCTTCCCACAAACTGTAAGTAAGTAAATTTATTCAGGTATACACAGATACAGTTACATTGATTATCATACATAGCAGCATATGTGTAGAGAACCTAGGATAACCCAAAAAAGTCAGACAGAATGGAAATAAGTCACTGACTTTTTTGGGTTATCCTAAGTTCTCTACACATATGCTGCTATGTATGATAATTTTTGTAACTATATCTGTGTATACCTGAATAAACTTACTTACAGTTTGTGGGAAGGAAAAACAAATTCCCATTTCCTCAAGCGGCCGCCACCCCCCCTGACACCACGCCACCATTCCAGCATTCGTAGTTCATACACGTTCAGTCCACTGCTACACGTTCAGTCCACTGCTACACATTCAGTCCACTGTGTATTAATCTTTAAATTACTATATCTTGTATCTACTAAGCAATCATGACACCCAGTAGGCATACCAGTGTTGCTCAAACTGGCAAGAAAAGGTGTAAGCATTTAAGTCTTAGAATTAACGAAGGAAACAAAGATATTAGACAAGACATAACCTGTGGCCATAAGAAGTGTTATTTTGTTCACATAAAAAGAGGTAAACATAAGTTTGACTGACTTACTGACTGACTTGACTGACTTACTGAATGACTTGACTGACTTACTGAATGACTTGACTGACTTACTGAATGACTTGACTGACTTACTGAATGACTTGACTGACTTACTGACTGACTTACTGAATGACTTAAAGTTAGACAGTACAACCATCGACTTCAGTTCCAGAACCTCTACCATCCACCTCAGCCCAGTAGGGCAACAGCATAACTCTCCACTCCCTTGACAATCATCCACAAACACCAGCACCCACAATTTAAGGTAAATACTATTATTTCTGTTACATTTGTAGTCTTAATCAGTAAAAACAACATAATACATCACGATAATGAACTACAATTACATATTCACTTTTATTTTTGTAAGATCTGGTGGTCTAAAAAAAACTTGTTTGGCTTTTTGGGGACTCCCAGGAACGTAACCCTGTTTTTCCCATGAAGTCTTTTAATTATCTAACATGAAATTATCTAACACGACGTTTTCAGGAACGTAACTACAGTGCTAAATGACGATCTACTGTACAATTAACCCTTTGGGGGTCGGTGCCGTACTAGTACGTTTTACGAGCAGGGGTTGGTGCCGTACTAGTACGCCCAAATTCTAGCGGCCTCAATTTAAGCAGAAAACATCTGGTAGGCATACATATGAAAGAATGGGTCTGTGTGGTCAGTGTGCGCAGTATAAAAAAAATCCTGCAGTACACACTGCATAATAAGAGAAAAAAAACTGATTGTTTTTTTCGATTAAAACAGCGACTTTGCAGTCGATTTTCGTATGGTATTTATTGATGTATTCTCGTTTTCTTGGTCTCATTTGATAGAATGGAAGATATATTACAGAAATAGAGATGATTTTGATTGGTATGACAATGACAAGTACCTTGAAATTGAGCTCAAAAAAGCGAAAATGTTCGATTTTTGACGATGTTCAAGAGTAAACAAATCACACCATGCCTCCAATGCACATCAACTGGCGAGTCTTATATTCATGCACAAGTGCTCTGATATTATTTATACCATTTTTACAATGATGCAGTTGTATACATAACAGTAAATCTTCTATTTTTTGTGAGAATAAAAATTCAAAATGAAAAGCAAAAGTAATGGAACAGGGGCCTGGAGACGTGACTAATGAACAAAGAACATGTTATTTTAGTGCCAGGAATGTCTGCCTTGTTTACTCTGGACCCTATTTTGAAATTGGCATCGTTTGAAATTTGTGTGAAATTGGAAAATTGCCATTTTTTGACCACTATTTTGGGTAGATGAAATTGGTAAATAGGCGGTTTCTTTTACTCAATCGATAGAAGAAATGGAGTTCTAGCGAAATAGCTATAATTTTAGGAAACTGAAACATTGGAATTTGTCGAAAATAGGGCTCAAAGTGGGCAAAATCGCCGATGCGTAAGTGTCATTGCTACCACTAACTTCGCGAAAGCATAATTCCGTTAGTTTTCGATCAAATTTCATAATTTTGGTGACGTTATGATCGGAAAAAGATTCACTATCATTTCATAAGAAAATTTTTTTTTTTTTTTTTTCAAAAAATTTTTCGACCCCAGGAACACTTTCCTGAGAAGGCCTTTCGACCCCCAAAGGGTTAATCCGTTCCACCCAAAAATATTCACAAAAAAATCATTTTTTTAAAGAATAAATACTATAGTTTTACACACAGAAAAAATGAGAAATAAATATAAAGCACTAATTATAATGGACAAATGAACAGTTAAATCAGTTTTACCTTTATTGAAGACTCTTGTTGGCGTATGAGAGAGTCGGGAGAGTTTGTTTGGAGGCAGGACAAGATAGTCCTTCAATATGACAATAATATCAACTCTACATCTTATTTATCTAGCACAATCCATCTAATATGACATATTAAACAATATTAATAACATAGAAACATGATATAAACTCTAGAATGAATAAAACATGTCATTATGAATGTAAGGACTGGTCATAGTGTGTTGTTGTTGTTGGGTTTATAAGGGCCACTGACCATAAGCCGTGGTGGGTGGCAGCAGCAGGCCACCACCACTGTTCATACAAACAATGTACATAATTTATAAATAAGAAATATTTACACTTTAATTTACAGTGAACCCTCGGTTAGCGGCCGTTCCTGTTAGCGGCCAACTCGGTTAGTCGCCGGTTTTACGGCTCCCGGTTAGCGGCTGTTATTCCGGTTAGCGGCCGTATTAGACGCGTCAACCCGCCGGCTGGGGACACTTTCGCTTCAGTTTGTTTGTGTCTCTCGGTACGTGAGGAAGCTTTTGCTCATTCCTACAAACATTGTTTTTTGCTAGTGCAACTGCGAAATAAGTAACCATGGCTCCCAAGAAAGTTCCTATTAAAGTTCCTGTGACAAAAAGAGTGAGAAATACCATGGAATTTAAGAGAGAAGTGATTGAGAAATATGAGTTATTATTATTGTGGATTAAAGAAAAACAAATAGTGGGAGACAGTGTAGTGGAGTCTTATTTGTGAGAAGGCAAGGCGTTTGCATGAAGATCTTGTGAAGAAAACTCCTGGAACAAGTGCTGCTGGTAGTGAATTTAGGGCCAGCAAAGGCTGGTTTGAGAGATTTAAGAAGCACAGTGGCATACACAGTGTTGTAAGGCATGGTGAGGCTGCAAGTTCAGACTGGTGTGGGTGGCATCCTGGGTGTTAGTGGACTGGTGTGGGTGGCATCCTGGGTGATAGTGGACTGGTGTGGGTGGCATCCTGGGTGTTAGTGGACTGGTGTGGGTGGCATCCTGGGTGATAGTGGACTGATGTGAGTGGCATCCTCCCTATTTCCTCCTCCCTATCTTCCAGAAGCCAGCATTAGTCTTCAATAAAGGTATGTAATACTGATTTAATTGTTTAAAAAATATTTTTTTTTGTGAATATTTTTGTCTGGAACGGATTAATTGTATTTACATTAATTCTTATGGGGAATATTAATTCGGTTAAAGGCCTAGCTCCTGGAACGGATTACGGCCGCTAACCGAGGGTCCACTGTATATATAAGAAATATTCACACTTTTATAAATAAGAAATATTTACACTTACCTTGGAGAAGATGGTGGCAGAGGGCGGCGCTCTTGTCAGTGCCCCTATATTCATCAAACAACAATGTAGGAGTTAAATTTCGTGTCATCATTTTCTATCGCTTAATCGCTTAACTTACTTGCTACACTGTTAATGCTACACTTTATCACTGGCTGGTGCTATAGCCTTCATCGACTTGTGCTGCTTTAGTATCGTACATATCGTATAATCACTGAAGAAGGCACATTCTCCCCTCTTTTCCTCCTCCACTTTAGTACTTTGCTACAATTTATTTCTTCAATTCTATCGCATTTGTCACTTTCTTTACCAAAGGGCTGCCACAATCAATAAACAAGCACTAAACAAAATGAATTTATTGTGATAAACAAAGCTAGACTGGCTCACGACGGCTGCACAGGGAGGTGTGCAAGCACGGGCAGGCGGACAGGTCTAGTACCTGGACCGATAGTCAGGGAAATGACTGGATGGCGGGGAAAAATTGGACCGAAAAAAGCAATCGAAACATGAACTGACCGATACTCAGACCGACCGCAAGTCGGGGGTCCACTGTATAACGTCGTTTCTGTCAGGCCTGGTTTTGTTTGTGAAGTGTAGCATATGTAATAGTAGCACAAATCAATTCACTGGTATAATATCACTGAAACCTGGGGTTGCAATCAGGCGGTCTGTCGACCAGTATGATTTGACACTGTGTTTATACACATGTGGCATAAGCATTATTGTGGCAATGAAAAGATACATCTCAGCCACAGTTGTCTCTTTCCACTGGTGTAGATGTGATTTTGGTGAAAGTAATGTGTTTGCCATGTTGTAATCAAAGTACGCATGTGTTGCTTTCCCTGACAAAAATTTCCATCAGGGGTTCATGAAAGAATAACTCAAAACATTCCAGTTCAGTGGCATTGTTCCCAAGTGTACAAGATGGCCGTATTCCACTTTGACTTTCATCAAAGTGATGGGGATTGAGAACAAAATTGTCAGCTTCCTGCCAATCCCAGATGCGGTCTGATGGTAGGTACAGTGGACCCTTGGAAATCGAACACCTCGGCAATCGAACAAATCGGAAATAGAACAACAAATTCGATTTCGGTAATCTAACACATTCCGCTAATCGAACAAGTGCGTACCAGACCTGTCCGCCCAGGCGTCGTGAGTCAGTCTAGCTTTGTTTATCCTCCAGCGAACATTACCCTGCTTGCTCTTCCAAACATTTCACAATTAATTAATTGTGTTTGGAGCTTGTTCATTGGTTGAGGCAGTGTTAGAGGCAGTGGTGGTGAGAGGTAGTGGTGATGAGAGGCAGTGGTGATGAGAGGCAGTGGTGATGAGAGGCAGTGGTGATGAGAGGCAGTGGTGATGAGAGACAGTGGTGGTGAGAGGCAGTGGTGGTGAGAGGCAGTGGTGGTGAGAGGCAGTGGTGGTGAGAGGCAGTGGTGATGAGAGGCAGTGGTGATGAGAAGCATTGGTGGTGAGAGGCAGTGGTGGTGAGAGGCAGTGGTGGTGAGAGGCAGTAGTGGTGAGAGGCAGTGGTGGTGAGAGGCAGTGGTGGTGAGAGGCATTGGTGATAGGCAGTAGTGATGAGAGGCAGTGGTGATGAGAGGCAGTGGTGATGAGAGGCAGTGGTGATGAGAGGCAGTGGTGAGAGGCAGTGGTGGTGAGAGGCAGTGGTGGTGAGGAGAGGCAGTGGTGATGAGAGCATGTGGTGATGAGAAGCATGTGGTGGTGAGAGGCAGTGGTGGTGAGAGCAGTGGTGGTGAGAGGCAGTAGTGGTGAGAGGCAGTGGTGGTGAGAGGCAGTGGTGGTGAGAGGCATTGGTGATAGGCAGTAGTGATGAGAGGCAGTGGTGATGAGAGGCAGTGGTGGTGAGAGGCAGTAGTGGTGAGAGGCAGTAGTGGTGAGAGGCAGTGGTGGTGAGAGGCAGTAGTGGTGAGAGGCAGTAGTGGTGAGAGGCAGTGGTGGTAGAGGCATTGGTTGTAGAGGCAGTGGTGGTAGAGGCAGTGGTGAGAGGCAGTGGTGATGAGAGGCAGTGGTGAGAGAGGCATTGTGGATGAGAGGCAGTGGGATGAAGGCATGTGGTGAGAGGCAGTGGGGAGAAGGCAGTGTGTGAGAGGCAGTGGTGGTAAGAGGCAGTAGTGGTGAGAGGCAGTAGTGGTGAGAGGCAGTAGTGGTGAGAGGCAGTGGTGGTGAGAGGCAGTAGTGGTGAGAGGCAGTGGTGGTGAGAGGCAGTGGTGATGAGAGGCAGTGGTGGTGAGGCAGTGGTGGTGAGAGGCAGTAGTGGTGAGAGGCAGTGGTGGTGAGACCCATTCTCTCACATCTAGGCTTACCAGCCTTTTCCCGCTTAATTTGAGGGCGCTAGAATTTACACGTACTAGTACGGCACTAACCCTGGCATGTAAGCCGTACTAGTACGGCACCAACCCTGAAAGGGGGAAATATGACAAGCTAATGTCAACTCTACGGCTTATTTATCTATCACAATGCATCCAATATGACACAATAAACAATATTAATAACATAGAAACATGATATATACTCTAGAATGAATAAAATACAGTGTACCCTTGAAAATCGTCCTTAATACATTCCAGAGAGTCTGACGAAATTAAAAATTGACGATTTTCAAAACCATTTTCCCCATAAGAAATAATGTAAATCAAATTAATTCGCTTCAAAACACCCAAAAGTATTAAAATTTTTTTTTTTTTACATGAAATGTACCTTTATCTACATAGAAAACAATGAGACATGAAGAATAAAATAATAATAACATGACACTTACCTTTATTGAAGAGTTGTTGATGTGTGGAAGACGGGAGGAGGGTAGAGGATGGAAGAGTTACTATTGTTTGGAAGGGAAATTCCCTTCCATAGACTTCAGGTACCAAGTCCTTTTCTGGGGTTACTTCCCTTCTTTGTCTTTTACTGCCACAGTACATTCATTACTTACTTTAAAATATTTGTAGTCTTAATGTAGGGAGAGAGGTGTGTAGTATTTATTTGTAGGAATTCAGTGTAGGTAGCCTGTAGACGTAGGTACACGTATGTAGCCCTCCACCCGGGGCTTCACTACACAGCCATATTATTACACTACACAGCTATATTATTACCATGTTCACTGATTTTAATCGTTTCTAACAACTACCTTTAGATGCCATCATAAACAAAGGGAGAAGTAATGAATAATTCATGCCGAGAATTGTAAACAAATGCGTATGAAGGGCGGTTACTGCACCAGATGCCAGATTTACAGTTTTGTCTAATGCTGCATCAGAGAAAATGTAATGTTTACTCTCCACCCGATTCACCACTCGATAGCATATAAACATTGTATCAATGTTTACATGCTATATGATATGTAACATGTTTCTTATATAATTTTTAAAGAAAATATCATAGATGGAGTAATGAAAATGTCTATATTAACCTAAAATAAAACATTTAACCTAAAATAAGACATTAGTTTGAGCTTGGTGTGGGTAAGTACCCTGGCTGGTTTGTGTGGATAAGTACCCTGCTGGTTTGTGTGGGGAAGTACCCTGCCTGGTGTGGGGAAGTACCCTGCTTGGTGTGGGGAAGCACCCTGTCTGGTGTGTTCTTTCTTGAATTCTATCATGTTTCTCGCCTGCTTTAGCAAAGAGCTGGCACTAGGAGCTTTCTTTGGGCCCATGGTGTCTTATTTAACAGTTGCAACACTAAACCGAATGAAATACCATTAAGAAATGTATTGTATGAATGCGTGAGGTGATCGTCACTCACCGAGATACAATGCCAGACTGACGCTGAGTGGTGTTTGTGTGCCCGCGGAGGCTGGGAGGACGTTGGACGCGTTTCAATAGATCGCCGATTTTTAAGCCAAAGGACGAAAATCAAGCCAATATTTTGGCGAAAAAAGTTGCCGATTTTCAAATTTGCTGATATTCAAGGGAGAAGATTTTCAAGGGTACACTGTACAGTGGGCCTCCGGATTTCGTGATTAATCCATTCCAGAGGGCTTAACTTAAACCGAAAATAACTTAATCTGAATCAATTTTCCTCTTAAGAAATAATGGAAATTCAATTAATCCGTTCCAGACACCCAAAAGTATTAAAATAAATATTGTTTATACATTAACTTACACAGAAGATTGATACATGTGTATATAAATTACCACAAATAAATACTACAACAGTATAATAACCTAACACTTACCTTTATTGAAGAGTTGGTGATGTGTGGAAGATGGAAGGAGGGGAGGGGAAGGAGTATGCTAGTGTTTGGAAGGGGAATCCCCTTCCCATCTTTGTCTTTTAACCCTTTCAGGGTTATTGACGTACTAGTACGGCTTAAGCCCTGGGGTTATTGACGTACTAGTACGCCTAAATTCTAGTGCCCTCAAATCAAGCAGAAACAGGCTGTTAGGCCTAGATGTGATAGAATGGGTCTGTGCGGTCACTGTGCGCAGTATAAAAAAATTCCTGCTCCACACAGTACATAATGAGGAAAAAAAAAACTGACCGTGTTTTTGGTTTAAAACAGCAACTTTGCAGTCTAATTTCGTATGGTATTTATTGATGTATTCTCGTTTTCTTGGTCTCATTTGATAGATTGGAAGATACATTACAGAAATAGAGATGATATTGATTGGTTTGACAATGACAAGTACCTTGAAATTGAGCTCAAAGTAGCGAAAATGTTCGATTTTTGAAGATGTTCAAGAGTAAACAAATCACACCATGCATCCAATACACATCAACTGACGAGTCTAATATTCATGCACAAGTTCTCTAATATTATTTATACCATTTTTACAATGATGCAGTTGTATTTTTTTGTGAGAATAAAAATTCAAAATGAAAAGCAAAAGTAATGTAAGAGGGGCCTGGAAACGTGACTAATGAACAGAGAAGACGTTATTTTAGTGTCAGGAATGTCTGCCTTGTTTATTTTGGACCCTATTTTGAAATTGGCATCGTTTAAATTTGTGGGAAATTGGCCATATTGCTATTTTCTGACCACTATTTTGGGTAGTTGTAATTGGTAAGTAGGCGGTTTCTTGTACTCAATTGATAGAAGAAATGGAGTTCTAGTGAAATAGCTATAATTTTAGTTGAATGAAACATTGGAATTTGCCGAAAATAGGGCTCAAAGTGTGCAAAATTACAGATGCTTAAGTGTCATGGCTACCGCTAACTTCGCGAAAGCATAATTCCGTTAATTTTCGATCAAATTTCATAATTTTTGTGGCGTTACGATCGGAAAAAGATTCTCTTATCATTTCATAAGAAAATAATAATTATTTTTTGTTTTTTAAAGTTCTTGGACCCTGAGAACGAGTTTTGGAGACCCCCCTTGGACCCTGAAAGGGTTAATGCCACTAGGACCAGCTTGAGAGTCACTCCACCAACTATACTCCCTGCATGCCTGCTACACTCCCTGCATCCCTGCTACACTCCCTGCATGCCTGCTGCACTCCCTGCATCCCTGCTACACTCCCTACATGACTGCTGCATTCCCTGCATGCCTGCTACACTCGCTGCATGCCTGCTACACTCGCTGCATGCCTGCTACACTCCCTGCATGCCTGCTACACTCCCTGCATCCCTGCTACACTCCTTGCATCCCTGCTACACTCCTTGCATCCCTGCTACACTCCTTGCATCCCTGCTGCACTCCCTGCATCCCTGCTACACTCCCTGCATCCCTGCTGCACTTCCTGCATCCCTGCTACACTCCCTGCATCCCTGCTACACTCCCTGCATCCCTGCTACACTCCCTGCATCCCTGCTACACTCTCTGCATCCCTGCTACACTCTCTGCATCCCTGCTATACTCCCTGCATCCCTGCTACACTCCCTGCATCCCTGCTGCACTCCCTGCATCCCTGTTACAATGGCCACAATGGTACGATGGTTGAATATGGTTTGCCATACAGCCTGGCCAGTTCAGCAACTCGCACTCCACTTTCATATTTTGCAGTGATCTTCAGTTCTACCGTATTTCTCACTTTCCTTACCACAGGGCTGGCACTAGGAGCTTTCTTTGGACCCATGGTGGCTTATTTAGCAGTTACAGGCACTAAAAATAGTGGAAAAATGACAAAATGTATGGTTTGAATGCATGGGTGGCGCTCACTCGCTGGTAAACAATGGCACACTGACTCTCGATGGAGCGTTGTGCCGTCTGACCTGTCCAAAACGAATAGCGTTTTCTGAGCGGATCATCGTTTAACCCTTTCGGGGTTTTGGTCGTACTAGTACGTCTTACGCACTGGGGTTATTGACGTACTAGTACGCCTAAATTCTAGCGCCTCAAATCAAGCAGAAACAGGCTGTTAGGCCTAGATGTGATAGAATGGGTCTGTGCGGTCAGTGTGCGCAGTATAAAAAATTCCTGCACCACACAGTGCATAATGAGGAAAAAAAAACTCTGACCGTGTTTTTGGTTTAAAACAGCGACTTTGCATTCTATTTTCGTATGGTATTTATTGTTGTATTCTCGTTTTCTTGTTCTCATTTGATAGAATGAAAGATATATTACAGAAATAGAGATGATTTGATTGGTTTGACAATAACAAGTACCTTGAAATTGAGCTCAAAGTAGTGAAAATGTTCAATTTTGAAGATGTTCAAGAGTAAACAAATCACACCATGCTCCAATACACATCAACTGGCGAGTCTAATATTCATGCACAAGTGCTCTGATATTATTTATACTATTTTTACAATGATGCAGTTGTACATAAATAAATCTTCTATTTGTGAGAATAAAATTCAAAATGGAAAGCAAAAGTAATGTAAGAGGGCCTGAACGTAACTAATGAACAGAGAAGATGTTATTTTAGTGCCAGGAATGTCTGTCTTGTTTATTATGGATCCTATTTTGAAATTGGCATCGTTTAAATTTGTGGGAAATTGGCCATATTGCTATTTTCTGACCACTATTTTGGGTAGTTGTAATTGGTAAGTAGGCGGTTTCTTGTACTCAATTGATAGAAGAAATGGAGTTCTAGTGAAATAGCTATAATTTTAGTTGAATGAAACATTGGAATTTGCCGAAAATAGGGCTCAAAGTGTGCAAAATTACAGATGCTTAATGTCATGGCTACCGCTAACTTCGGAAAGCATAATTCCGTTAATTTTCGATCAAATTTCATAATTTTTGTGCGTACGATCGGAAAAAGATTCTCTTATCATTTCATAAGAAATAATAATTATTTTTTGTTTTTAAAGTTCTTGGACCCTGAGAACGAGTTTTGGAGACCCCCTTGGACCCTGAAAGGGTTAATGCCACTAGGACCAGCTTGAGAGTCACTCCACCAACTATCCCTGCATGCCTGCTACACTCCCTGCATCCCTGCTACACTCCTGCATGCCTGCTGCACCCTGCATCCTGTTACACTCCCTACATGACTGCTGCATTCCCTGCATGCCTGCTACACTGCTCATGCCTGCTACACTCGCTGCATGCCTGCTACACTCCCTCACCTGCTACACTCCCTGCATCCTGCTACACTCCTTGCATCCCTGCTACACTCCTTGCATCCCTGCTACACTCCTGCATCCCTGCTGCATTCCTGCATCCCTGCTCACTCCTGCATCCTGCTCACTTCCTGCATCCTGCTACACTCCTGCATCTCTGCTCACTCCTGCATCCCTGCTACACCCCTGCATCCCTGCTACACTCCCTGCATCCCTGCTACATCTCCCTGCATCCCTGCTCACTCCTGCATCCCTGCTCTCCCCATCCCTGTTACAATGGCCACAATGGTAATGTTGAAATGGTTGTGCATAATGGCCAGTTCACATTTTCGCACCACTTTCATTTTGGTAGTGAAATTAGTTTACGTTTTTGTACTTCAATCAGGCTAGCAAATGGAGTTCTGGAAGTAGCTTATAATTACAGTTGCAGAAACAAAGTGCCAAAAATAGCCAAACTGAATCGGTTTCGAATGCATGGGTGCGCAACTCACTGCGAAACTAATCGGCACACATTTATTTGTGAGCGTTTGATCGAGATTCTACTTCCATAAGAATTTTTTATTCGTGCCTGAGCGGTCGACTCTTGGTTAATGAAACATTATTTTTATGGAAAAATGTATCGTCTTCCGAATTTATCGTTATCGACGCCAACGAAATCCGGGGGCCCACTGTTCAGTGGACCCCCAGATTACGTGATTAATCTGTTCCAGAGGGCTTAACTTAAACCGAATATAACTTAATCTGAATCTATTTTCCCCATAAGAAATAATGGAAATTCAATTAATCCGTTCCAGACACCCAAAAGTATTAAAATAAATATTGTTTACACATTAATTTACACAGTACATGTATATATAAATTACAATAATAAATAAAACAGTATAGTAACTTAACACTACCATTAGTATATAAACTGCAGTGGTCCCTCGACTATCGTAATTAATCCGTTCAAGGAGCAATTACTTAACACAAAATTTATGAAATTTGAAACCTTTTTTCCTATAAGAAATAATGTAAATACAATTAATCCGTTCCACCCAAAAATATTCACATACTAAATAATAAAAAACAGATTAATAAATAACATTTACTTACCTTTATTGAAGAGAGTTGCAGGCATCTGGAAGATAGGGTAATGAGGTAATGAGTAATGAAGGTCCTGTTGGGCATTTTCTTCCAAAACAGGCCTTTTTCATCACAATTAAACACTTGTTGGGGGAGGAATTCTTCAGCCTCTACGAAGGGGAATCCCAACTCCCTGCCTTTATGCTACACTCCCTGCATGAATGCTACACTCCCTGCATGATTGCTACACTCCCTGCATGCCTGCTACACTCCTTGCATGAATGCTACACTCCTCCATGCCTGCTACACTCCTGCATGGTGCTACACTCCTGCTGAATGCTACACTCCTGCATGAATGCTACACTCCCTGCATGAATGCTACACTCCCTGCATTAATTCTACACTCCCTGCATGCCTGCTACACTCCTGCATGAATGCTACATCCTGCATGCTGCTACACTCCCTGCATGCCTGCTACACTCCCTGCATGAATGCTACACTCCCTGCATGATGCTACACTCCCTGCATGAATGCTATACATGGCCCGTTCGATGGTCCCCAAACTCACCCTTTATGAGTTTATTTTTAAATGCTTTTGTAAGTGTAATTGGGTCTAAAAGGACTAGCTATTTTACAACATTCTTAAGAGATAAATCGTTGGTAATGGCACTTGAACGCATTCTGAATGAAAATAGTAAACCGGTACACTGTACCCTGCATGCCTGCTACCTCCTGCATGAATGCTACACTCCCTGCATGCCTGCTACCTCCCTGCATGCCTGCACACCCTGCATGAATGCTACACTCTACATGCCTGCTACACTCCCTGCATGAATGCTACACTCCATGCATGCCTGTTACACTCCCTGCATGCCTGCTACACTCCCTGCATGAATGCTACACTCCCTGCATGCCTGCTACACTCCCTGCATGAATGCTACACTCCCTGCATGAATGCTACCACTGGGGTGCCACTAGGAAATTTCTTTGGACCCATGGTGACTTATTTCACAGTGACAATCACTAAACCACCAAAAAAGACACCAAATGTATTGTGAATGTTTGAAAGAGCGCGCTGGGTAATGTTCTCTCAATGGTAAACAACGCTTCACTGGCGGGCGTCCTGCGCAGGCGCGGAGCAGGCGACAGGTCTAATACGTTACGAAACACGAGGGAGTTTACGATACACGAAATCGAAAAAAGCTTATGAAACACGATTTTTACGATATATGAGCCTTACGATACTCGGGGGTCCACTGTACTTGTTAAATTCTTTAATTTTTATACTACCCCAATTTTGTAAACCTAGTTAATCACTCCAATTACCTAACCTTAATACCAGTATAATCATTGTATAGAGTAAGATTGCCTGATTTATTCCAATATTGAGCTTTAATAGAAACTATGTAACATGCCAAGACAAAACCATTCTTATTACTAATTTTCTTACAATCTAAACCTAAACATTCTAAACCACCTCACTATGGTAAATATATTTGATCATTTGAAATTTATACTCATTTGTAATCTATAATACAATCTAGTTATCCTTAACTACCTCACTATTGTAAATCTCTTTAATCATTTAAAATTTATATTCATTTGTAATTTTAAATTTGATTAAAACCTAGTATTAAATCTGCTTGAAAGGTCTAGCATGTTCAGGCATGCTAGGCATGCTAACGGCCATCTTTGTAATTATAGCCCTTAGTCCTTAAAATGTAAAACACACATTGTAATTTTTACAGAGAAATCAATCAATTTGAATTTGAATGTGTGGAAGATGGAAGGAGGGGGGAGGAAGGAGTATGCTAGTGTTTGGAAGGGGAATCCCCTTCCATTAACACTGCAGGTACCAAGTTCTTTTCTGGGGTTACTGTCCTTTTTCTTTTAATGCCACTAGGACCAGGTTGAGAGTCACTGGACCTCTCTCTAACCAAAAATCTGTCCTGGGAGCTCTGTGTCTGGCATTTCTTTAAAACATCCCTGAAATAGGACACCACATTGTCATTGTACATGTTGCCAGCATGGCCTGCAACAGCTTTGTTAGGGTGAAAATCATCCATAAAGCCTTGCACATCAGTCCATTTGGCAGAGATCTCCCTCTGGACCATTTTCCTGAACTGTTGTCTGTTGCTGTTGCAGATGAAGCTCTTGCAGATCTGCAGTGGTTATATCTTCATTGTCCTCCTCCACCAACTCTTCCACATCCTCGCTACTAACATCCAACCCCATGGACTTCCCCAGTGCCACAATTGCTTCCACAACAGGCTCAGGGTCCTGAGGCTAATCCCCAAAACCTTCAAAATCCCTCTCTGGGACACAGTCTGGCCACAATTTTCTCCAGGCAGAGTTCAAAGTCCTGGTAGTCACTCCCTCCCAAGCCTTACCTATAAGGTTTATGCAATGGAGGATAGTGAAGTGATCTTTCCAAAACTCTTTTAGGGTCAATTTAGTGTCTGAGGTCACATCAAAGCACTTTTGAAACATTGCTTTGGTGTAGAGTTTTTTAAAGTTTGAAATGACCTGCTGGTACATGGGCTGGAGGAGAGGAGTGGTATTAGGGGGCAAGAACTTCACTGTGATGAACTTAAAGTCCTCCTCAATTTGCTCTTCCAAGTCTCTAGGATGACCAGGAACATTGTCCATTATCAGGAGGCACTTGAGGTCCAATTTATTTTCCTCGAGATATTTCTTAACACTGGGACCAAACACTTCATGGAACAAAAGAAAATTTCCCTAGTGACCCATGCCTTACTGTTAGGCTTCCACATCACACACAAATTAGCCTTAGCGACACTGCATTTCTTAAACACTCTGGGATTTTCAGAGTGATACACCAGTAAAGGCTTCACTTTAAAATCACCACTAGCATTACTACACAACATAAGAGTTAGCCTGTCTTTCATAGGCTTGTGTCCTGGCAGTGCCTTTTCTTCCTGTGTAATGTAGGTCCTGTTTGGCATTTTCTTCCAAAACAGGCCTGTTTCATCACAATTAATCACTTGTTCAGGTTTAAATCCTTCAGCCTGTACATAGCTTTGAAATTCCTTTACGTATTTTTCAGCAGCACTTTTGTCTGAACTGGCTACCTCACCATGCCTTATCACACTTATGTATGTCACTACACTTCTTAAATCTGTCAAACCAGCCTTTGCTGGCTTTAAATTCGCTCACTTCAGCACTCATTGCAGGCATTTTCTTGACAAGATCATCATGCAACTGCCTTGCTTTTTCAGATATTATTGCCTGTGTAACACTATCTCCTGCTAATTGTTTCTCGTTGATCCACACCAACAACAAAGTTTCCACATCTTCCAGTATTTGCGATCTCTGTTTTGTGATCATATTTGCACCTTTCGCAACAACATCTTCCTTGATTTTATTTCCCTTGGTCATGATGGTACCGATGGTTGAATAGGGTTTCCCATACAGCCTGGCCAGCTCAGCCATACGCACTCCACATTCATATTTTGCTATTATCTCCTTCAGTTCTACCGTATTTCTGAGCCTCTTTACCACAGGGCTGGCACTAGGAGCTTTCTTTGGATCCATGGTGGCTTATTTAGCAGTTGTAAGCACTAAAAACAATGAAATAATGACAAAATGTAGGGTATAAATGCGTGGGTGGCGGTCACTCCCTGGTAAACAGTGGCACACTGACTCTGGATGGAGCGTTGTGCCGTCCCAAGGGCACGTGTACGCGTCCAGGAAGAATGACTTATTCCAAGCGGATCAGCGTATACCGAACCAATATTTTTACGGAAAAAGGTGTTTTCCAAATTTAACGTAATCCGATGCCAACATAATCCGGGGTCCACTGTATGTCATTACATATGTCACGAGTGGTGGTGGTGGTGTTGGGTTTATAAGGGCCACAGAGCATAAGCTGTACATATTAGTTGTGGTGTAGGTGGCAGCAGAGGCCACCACCACTATTCACACAAACAATGTCCAGTCATCCCTTGGTTTTCGATTGTCTCAGTTTTCGCCAATGGTACGGAACCTGTACACCAGCACCCACGCACCTCCCATGCACATTGTCACGCAGTCTAGCATTGTTTATGCTTGACTGAACATCACCCCAGGAGTTCATACAAAACATTTATTAATAATTCATTGTTTTTGGCCCTTGATTATTGTGTGACTACTAAATAAGCTACCATGGGCCCAAAGAAAGCTCCTAGTGCCAGTCCTTTGGTAAAGAAAGTGAGAAACACGATGGAGTTTAAGAGTGTAGCAGGCATGCAGAGAGTGTAACATGTATGCAGGGAGTGTAGCAGGCATGCAGAGAGTGTAACATGTATGCAGGGAGAAGTAGCAGGTATGCAGGGAGTGTAGCAGGTATGCAGGGAGTGTAGCATGTATGCAGGGAGTGTAGCATGTATGCAGGGAGTGTAGCATGTATGCAGGGAGTGTAGCAGGCATGAGGAGTGTAGCATGTATGCAGGGAGTGTAGCAGGCATGCAGGGAGTGTAGCATGTATGCAGGGAGTGTAGCAGGTATGCAGGGAGTGTAGCATGTATGCAGGGAGTGTAGCATGTATGCAGGAGTGTAGCAGTTATAGCAGGGAGTGTAGCATGTATGCAGGGAGTGTAGCATGTATGCAGGGAGTGTAGCATGTATGCAGGGAGTGTAGCATGTATGCAGGAGTGTAGCATGTATGTAGGGAGTGTAGCATGTATGCAGGGAGTGTAGCAGGTATGCAGGGAGTGTAGCAGGTATGCAGGGAGTGTAGCAGTATGCAGGGAGTGTAGCAGGGATGCAGGGAGTGTGCAGTATGCAGGGAGTGTAGCAGGTATGCAGGGAGTGTAGCATGTATGCAGGGAGTGTAGCATGTATGCAGGGAGTGTAGCAGGTATGCAGGGAGTGTAGCAGTATGCAGGGAGTGTAGCAGTATGCAGGAGTGTAGCATGTATGCAGGAGTGTAGCATGTATGCAGGGAGTGTAGCATGTATGCAGGGAGTGTAGCATGTATGCAGGGAGTGTAGCATGTATGCAGGGAGTGTAGCATGTATGCAGGGAGTGTAGCAGGTATGCAGGGAGTGTAGCAGGTATGCAGGGAGTGTAGCAGGTATGCAGGGAGTGTAGCAGGTATGCAGGGAGTGTAGCAGGTATGCAGGGAGTGTAGCATGTATGCAGGGAGTGTAGCAGGTATGCAGGAGTGTAGCAGGTATGCAGGGAGTGTAGCATGTATGCAGGGAGTGTAGCATGTATGCAGGGAGTGTAGCAAGTATGCAGGAGTGTAGCATGTATGCAGGAAGTGTAGCATGTATGCAGGAGTGTAGCATGTATTCAGGGAGTGTAGCAGGTATGCAGGGAGTGTAGCATGTATGCAGGGAGTGTAGCATGTATGCAGGGAGTGTAGCAGGTATGCAGGGAGTGTAGCAGGTATGCAGGGAGTGTAGCAGGTATGCAGGGAGTGTAGCATGTATGCAGGGAGTGTAGCATGTATGCAGGGAGTGTAGCATGTATGCAGAAAGTGTAGCATGTATACAGGGAGTGTAGCATGTATGCAGGGATTGTAGCAGGTATGCAGGGAGTGTAGCAGGTATGCAGCGAGTGTAGCAGGTATGCAGGGAGTGTAGCAGGTATGCAGGGAGTGTATCAGGTAGGGAGGGAGTGTAGCAGGCATGCAGGGAAGTGACCCCGGATAAAGACTTGGTACCTAAATTCCTTATGGAAGGGGATTCCCCTTCCAAAAAATAGGGTCTCTTCCCTCTCCCCTCCTCCCTCTCTTCCATCCAGGAACATCAGTCTTCAATAAAGGTAAGTGCCACATAGAGTTCATTCATTTGTGCATGTAAATCTATCTTTACGGCCCCAAATTTAGTTTTTTCCAAACTTCTTGGTTTGTGGAACGGATTAATTGAACTTCCATTATTTCTTATGGGGAAAATAGTTCTGGTTTTCACCGATTTTTGTTTTAGCTGATCCATCTGGAACGGAATAAAATCGAAAACCAAAGGATGACTGTACAGTGGTACCTCTACTTACGAGCAGCTCCCAACTCGAACAATTATGTAAGTGTATTTTTGTAGGTGCTTTTGTAAGTGTATTTTTGGGGGTCTGAAATGGATTAAGGAAATTGCATCATTGCCTGCAGTTTTAGCAACTGCTGTTTCAAAAGTTTTTCTTAGGCAGTAGGCCTTAAATGTTACAATGGTTCTCTGGTCCATGAGCTGCAATAACGATGTGTTGTCATATTTTTGCACTATTTGAAGAGTTTGGGGAAAAAATGCATTAATTGAATTTTGCCTGCCATTAAATACTACCCTTTCTTCTTCTTTCAACACGTCGGCCGTTTCCCACCGAGGCAGGGTAGCACAAAAGGAAAAACAAAAGTTTCTCCTTTTACATTTAGTAATATATTCAGGAGAAGGGGTTACTAGCCCCATGCTCCTGGCATTTTAGTCGCCTCTTACGACACGCATGGCTTACGGAGGAAGAAATATGTTCCAATTTCCCTTGGAGATAAGAGGAACTAAGAACAAGAACTAGTAAGAAAATAGAAGATAACCCAGAGGGGTGTGTATATATATATGCTTGTACATGAATGTGTAGTGTGACCTAAGTGTAAGTAGAAGTAGCAAGATGTACCTGAAATCTTGCATGTTTATGAGACAGAAAAAAGACACCAGCAATCCTACCATCATGTAAAACAATTACAGGCTTTCGTTTTACACTTACTTGGCAGGATGGTAGTACCTCCCTGGGCGGTTGCTGTCTACCAACCTACTACCTACAATTAAATACTACCCAGTATCATTTAACCCTTTGGGGGTCGACAGGCCTTCTCAGGAAAGTGTTCCTGGGGTCGAAAAATTTTTGGAAAAAAAAAATAATTTTTTCTTATGAAATGATAGAGAATCTTTTTCGGATCATAACGCCACCAAAATTATGAAATTTGATCGAAAACTAATGGAATTATGCTTTCGCGAATTTAGCGGTAGCCATGACACATACGCATCGGCGATTTTGCCCACTTTGAGCCCTATTTTCGACAAATTTCAATGTTTCAGTCTCCTAAAATTATAGCTATTTCGCTAGAACTCCATTTCTTCTATCGATTGAGTACAAGAAACCGCCTATTTACCAATTTCATCTACCCAAAATAGTGGTCAGAAAATGGCAATTTTCCAATTTCACACAAATTTCAAACGATGCCAATTTCAAAATAGGGTCCAGAGTAAACAAGGCAGACATTCCTGGCACTAAAATAACATATTCTCTGTTCATTAGTCACGTCTCCAGGCCCCTGTTCCATTACTTTTGCTTTTCATTTTGAATTTTTATTCTCACAAAAAATAGAAGATTTACTGTTATGTATACAACTGCATCATTGTAAAAATAGTATAAATAATATCAGAGCACTTGTGCATGAATATAAGACTCGCCAGTTGATGTGTATTGGAGGCATGGTGTGATTTGTTTACTCATGAACATCGTCAAAAATCGAACATTTTCGCTACTTTGAGCTCAATTTCAAGGTACTTGTCATTGTCATTCCAATCAAAATCATCTCTATTTCTGTAATATATCTTCCATTCTATCAATTGAGACCAAGAAAACGAGAATACATTAATAAATACCATACGAATATCGACTGCAAAGTCGCTGTTTTAATCGAAAAAAATGGTCAGAGTTTTTTTTCTTTTATTATGCAGTGTTTACTGCAGGATTTTTTTTATACTGCGCACACTGACCACACAGACCCATTCTTTCATATGTATGCCTACCAGACGTTTTCTGCTTAAATTGAGGCCGCTAGAATTTGGGCGTACTAGTACGGCACCAACCCCTGCTCGTAAAACGTACTAGTACGGCACCGACCCCCAAAGGGTTAATAATTTGCACTAAATCGAATTTTGCACTGTTCAGTCTTGCACTAATCATGACATAGCTGTACTTTATTTCTTTTATGCAGTCCACAGATAATGTAGTTTACACATAATAAAATATTGTTAAACACACAAGAACTCCACTCTCAGTTCCAGTCACAGTTATCATTGTTTTATTCTTTGATATTTTAATACTTAAAACATTAATTATTCCATGCCATCTGGTCTACCTGTTTAGTGAATTAGGCTAAAATCAACCCAAGTTTTTATTACTAGTGAGGCATTCTTGCCACAGTTCAGTTACTAATCATTGTTTTGGTGCTAATAACCTTGTTTATCAATAAGTTTTATTTTGCTTTATAAATATACCTGAATTCTATTCTTTAATATATTTTCTGCTAAATTTATACCCAATTTTAGTTATATATACAGTGGTACCTCGGTTAACTATTTTTTTGTTCCAGTATGCTGTTCAAGTGCCATTACCAAACGAATTTATCCCCATAAGGAATAATGTAAAATAGACTAGTCCTTTTAGACCCCCAAAAATACACTTAAAAAAGCATTTAAAAAAATAAACTTACATAAAAGGGCGAGTTTGGGGACCATCGTTAACCGAGGTACCACTGTATTTGTTTGCCATTTCCTCAATGGCTTTTTTAACTGTTTGACTTATTCATATACAGCCTCTCCTCACTTAACGACAGAGTTCCGTTCCTAAGACCAAGTCGGTAACTGAATTCGTCGCTAAGTGAGGATTGTACTATAATGGTAGTGGGTTTGTGTCAACTATCTTTGATATTGTTTTAATGTCACCTTTGCACCATTTATAACATTTCTGGTATATATTTAAATGTTTATACAATAGTGTACTGTATATTGTAATAAACAGAATAATGGAAGTCAGCTCTAATATACAGTGGACCCCCGACTTTCGGCCGGTCTGAGTATCAGCCGGTTCGAGTTTCGATCTCTTTTTTTTGGCCCAATTTTTTCCCAACAATCAGCCGTTTCCATGACTGTCGGCCCGCATACCAGACCTGACCACCTGCTCGCGTTTGTGTGCCTCCCCGAGCTTGCGCGCCTCCCCGTGCAGGTGTCGTGAGCCAGTCTAGCTTTGTTTATCCTTGAGTGAACATTACCCAGCGCACTCATTCAAACATTTCACAGTAAATGAGTACGTCACTGAGTGAGGAGAGGCTGTATTCACATGAATAACAAAAAAAGGCACAATACCGTGACTGGAACAATACACACACAACATGGCTTAGCGAAAGTTTATCTGTGTAAAGATCCTTGCATAATTAAAAAAAATGCAGACATTGCTTTTATTTCTGACAGCAGTCAGTTCTATTTACAATGCATAATAATGCAGTGTTCATTTCTATAGCATAAAATTTTATTTTTGTTCTAAATTTCTTCTTTATTATTCTAGGTTCTGCAGTGTTCAAGATTTTGTACAACTTCGGATTACTTATTATTATTAGCTAATTACTAGTGACAGTCTACCTTATTACATCAATGAGTTTTTTTCTTTTTATAATAATAATAATAATAATAATAATTTTTATTT
>WNWK01017108.1:0-43171 GCA_009830355.1 Cherax destructor
CGTGTTAGATTTAAAGCCTATCGATCGTATATGGGGTCATTAAGGCTGCAATTCAACTGTACACTAACAATTATGAATAATTCCGAAAATAGAGGCGAAACTGTTTTAATAAGAAATATATCACCATCTGGGGACACTCAGGAATGGACCTAAATTTGGGATAAATTAGTGTATATGATGGTATTTAAACATCTTATTTGTTACTATTAGTGGAGGTACAATTCGGATGGTTCTCCCCAAGAACAGTCCTTGGACTGAGACCAGTATATCTACTTTGGCTTAAATGGTGAGGATATGACCCCAACTGGTCATAAATAATTCCAGATCCACATGCGAGATACTTCCCTTTTTTTTTTTTTCCTCTTCCCATACTTTCCTCTCCCTTGCGTACCTTTTCTGTCTCTTTACTTCCGTTCCGCCATTACAGTGTTTTCCTGTACCTCGCTACCTTGCCTTTTCTTCAGTTTTCTTTTCTTCTCCCTCAATTTTCCTTTCTTCTCCCATTTCATTGTCTCTGCTACTGTCGTTCTCCTTCAGCCTCGGCACCAGCAAGAAGGAACCCACCAGGAGATAGTTCTTCCAAGGCCAGTCATGTTTACGTTGTGACTAGGCTTCTGGATAGCTCATGGAGGTTGTCATTGTCTTCAGAATATGCGCAGCACATTCTCAAATAGCACTTAGGAAAATATACACACTTGTATCGAGTTAGACTCTTTGGGGACGCACCAAGCACTAGATCAACCAGACTTTGATGGATATGTGGTCCAGCGGGCCACCAGTAGCAACAGCCTGGTTGATCAGGCAATACCGGGGCTGCGGAAGTAGGAAAACTCGAAACTCACCAAAGGTATATCAAGATATGGTGATACTGGACAACCCATCCTCACATCACACTGATCGTAAATGTTTTAGGACATCCTGAAGCATTTAGTTGTCAATTCGTGAACGCTGTCAGTTGGCAACCAACTTAAATACTCGTTATTTTAGGCTAGCTTAGTTTAATCTAAATTATACTTTACCCACATGTAGTTAAATGCTAATAATTACATGAAAACTGGAGGATAATATCTGGCACCGGAGACATTGTAGTAGCTCAGTTCCCCGGAAGCAATGCTATGGACTGGCTATTTGTTCACGTAATTACTTGATTAACTCATGTTAACTCATCTCGAGGCACATTATGGTCCGTACTGGTTTATAGCTCCACCATAAATAATAATAAGACTATACTAATAATACAGTAAATATACTCGTGTTAGGTTGAAGTCAGGTTGCGCTGGAACCTGTACAGGTGTGGCGGCATTGAGCAGCCTAGCCTCGTAATCACCGGCAGTATATCATTTTGGCTAAGAACGTCAAATGTGTCCGTTGCACTGCAGTGAGAATGTAATTAATTAACTGAAAGCTCTCGACGTTTTCTGTTTATGCTTTTAAAGTTTTTTATTACCTCAATATTATTACATTTATTGACTTTCCGTGAGATGGTATGTTATAAATGGTTAACTTTTGCTTATAAATTACAGTATAATCAAACAACATAAATGACATCAGAAGATTTGCTTAAAATGGTATATATGAAACGGGCGGTTGCTTTAGGACAGTTTGTAGCCAGTGATATAGCAATCATGGTTTACCCTACCTATAGTCGATTCTGAGGGTCACCACTACACCCGGCGGCCTGGTTGATGGCCTGCAGATTCAATAGAAACTGCAGGTTGTGTTAAACTTAACATGTAGCCCCTTCAAGGGGTCTTCATCAGTCTGGAGGCTGGTGAAGGGCTTTTGATTTAAGATATTGAAACTATTCACTTCTTTGAATCAAATCTGATCACCTCTGTCCCCTGGCGTTGTGTGGCACCTACTGGTTTAGCGTGTTCTTGAAATTAATATGTAGCTTCTGATCATGAAAGTGTCACTTAACATTGTCAGTTGCAGGATGATTGTTATATATTAATGCTAGAAGTGATACAACAGTTAGTATTAACGGAGAGTTGTCAGAGGAAATATAGCGAAGTGACTTGGCATGAATCATCAGTAGTGGTCCAGTCATATTATTATCAGGAAGTTCTGGTTTATATGTATGTAGCTATCCTAAAAGCGCTTGTTTATTTCAGCTCTAGTTTAGCCCCTGTCCTGATACAACTCTCATTTCATAATGTTTGAATCATGGACGACATTGTATTCGTCTCCTGGTCATGATCAGTAGCGGATTTTTTTTCGCATATTCCATTTACTCATCTCATTGGTTTAGAAAGACACTTAAGCAAACACTAGGACATATTTATTAGTGTCCGCTTACCTGTCTTTCTAAAGCAATTTGTCGGTATCTATTACCAAGGCTTATACCACTTTTCATTTTCCGCTTGATTTGTTGGCAGGAAAACAAACCTGAATATGGTTTGTTTTCTTGCTAGAGTGAGATAGAGTGCGTGAGTGAGTACTCACCTATATGTTGTTTCAGGGGTCGAGTCTCAACTCCTGGCCCCACTCTCCTGGATCCATGATGGATCCTGCCTCTACCACTTCGCCCAGGTCGTTCCACTGCCTGACAACTCTGAGGCTAAATATTCCTAACATCCCCATGACTGTATTCCCGTTTTCCAGCAGTGCCCTTTATTCTTGTTTCCCGCCTCTAAAATAGTCTGTCCCTGTTTACCCTATCGATTCCTCTCGGTATTTCATACGTCGTTATCATGTCACCCGCGGGTCCTTCTGTCCTTTAATGCCATTAGGTTTACCTGCAGTAGTTCCTTATAGCTCATACCCCTTAGCTGTGTGTGTGCACTAACCTACTCGCCTATAGTTAGCAGGGGTCGCGTGTGCGCTCGTTCAATTAAACTATTAAAATATATTTTTTTATAAGGAATTTTATAAAAATGAAACTTTCACAAGATGCTATTGTTTGGACTCGTGAATTCCACATACGGTATAGTTGATAAAAAGGAGATAAAATGCCTAGTAATATACCTAGGTATTTTATATACCTAGGTAAACAATGGAAGAGGGTTTTAGATTAACCTTGTTGGTATGCCTGATCTTTCATCATTCTGATGGTATTTGGCAAGAGTCGAAGTGGCGGTGATGCGTGACATTGGTGCTGCTGGGAAGGATACTTTCCATGTTGTTGGTACTGATACTGGTGATACTGGTCATGTTGCTGGTACTGATACTGGCCATGTTGCTGGTACTGATACTGGCCATGTTGCTGGTACTGATACTGGCCATGTTGCTGGTACTGATACTGGTCATGTTGCTGGTACTGATACTGGTCATGTTGCTGGTACTGATACTGGTCATGTTGCTGGTACTAATACTGGTCATGTTGCTGGTACTAATACTGGTCATGTTGCTGGTACTGATACTGGTCATGTTGCTGGTACTGATACTGGTCATGTTGCTGGTACTGATACTGGTCATGTTGCTGGTACTGATACTGGTCATGTTGCTGGTACTAATACTGGTCATGTTGCTGGTACTGATACTGGTCATGTTGCTGGTACTGATACTGGCCATGTTGCTGGTACTGATACTGGTCATGTTGCTGGTACTGATACTGGTCATGTTGCTGGTACTGATACTGGTCATGTTGCTGGTACTAATACTGGCCATGTTGCTGGTACTGATACTGGCCATGTTGCTGGTACTGATACTGGCCATGTTGCTGGTACTGATACTGGTCATGTTGCTGGTACTGATACTGGTCATGTTGCTTATTACGATTCAGGCCAGTTGATTGCTTTTGTATTAGTGCTTCTCGTAATAATCAGGAATGGATATAAGGCACACTATACTTTAACAGGATTTTATTTGTCAAATACTAAGTGTAACATTACTTAGTAAAATAAATTAATATTTAAACACCTTCCAGTTAGTTTCACTAATATAATATATATCTTATGCCTTACTTTAGTTCTTAATATAGTTGTAACTAAATAACACTCTTCACTAAATTAATATACACTGGTTCGTTCCGGGTGAAGCTAGAGACCAATTTCAGAGTCTCTTAATGTCGTAGCACACGTAGAGTTGCTCAGCTTGGAGTTAGAGACCAATTTCAAAGTCTCTTAATGTCGTAGCACACGTAGAGTTGCTCAGCTTGGAGTTAGAGACCAATTTCAAAGTCTCTTAATGTCGAGCACACGTAGAGTTGCTCAGCTTGAGTTAGAGACCACCTCGGGAAATGCAAGAAGAGTTAATCCAGGAGACGAGATGGTGTACTTCCACAAGGTAAGGGAAGTTTGTTCTCCATCAGAGAGCAAGTGAAGACTGCCTTGGGTCAGGCTGGTGGCCACAACCTTAGGTATGGTGACGTGGCTTCAAGGCGGGAATACCTGACGTTTCATAACGACCGGATAGCTAGTTAGCTACCGTCATAAATCATCCTACCTATTTACACAACTAGTATACAAGTTTATAAAGTAAGATATTTTTAGTTTAGCTATTACTGAAAATATCTCCAATATAAACTTATATGATAATAGATATACATGAAATATAAAATTCTTATTGCGTATACTTCAAGATACGCAACACCCCTTCACACGACAATACGTCGCACCAAACAAAAAAATTTAGCTTTTAACTCTTCATTCTCACGAATCACTTGGTTTTTACTATAGTGTTTCTCGCCAGTAGACAGCCATTGCATCAGCAGCGTGACTTCTGTTCTTCAGGCAACAGGTTGAGACGCAATGGATGCAACAGTGGAGATGTCTGTCGCTGAATCCGCAACGGGAGGCTCAGGTCCAGACGAATAGTGAGTTTCGTGAAGAGTCTGGAAGCCAGGTATACAGTTTCCAGGAGCAGGGGAAGCCGTAAGGCATGCAGGAAATCAGCCTGCCATTGGCGGTGTATGAACAGGCAGCGCCAACAACAGATTTGACAGCTCCTGGTTCCACAATAATCCACATTTTAAGTCACCACAACACCGATACTTAACTGTAACAGTATATAAAACAAGTATTAAACAAAATGCAAATTTAATTATTGGTACATGAATACTTATAATTTATAGAACTTAAGGGCGAGACAAAGTGTCTGCAATTATATTATGTTGGCCCTTAATGTGGAGGATACTTATAGAATAGGGTTGGATCCTGAGAGCCCACCTCAGGATCCTAGCATTTCTTGATTTCATTGTGTTAATATATGTAAGAGGGTTATGATCAGAAAAGACTTTAATTTTATGCATAGAAGTTCCTAAATATACATCAAAGTTCTCTAAAGAGATAACTAGGGCCAAAGCCTCTTTCTCAACGGTTGAATAACTTTTTTGATGTGACTTAAGTTTGGAAGAATAATAACAGATTGGATGTAAAACGTCGGTAGAAGGCGATTTCTGAAGCAAAACAGCACCTACCGCGTAGGCACTGGCATCTATGTGTAACAAAAAGGCTGAGCAAAATCTGACTACGAAGAACGGGGGCAGACGAAAGCAAACGCTTCAACCTTACGAAAGCTTGATCACATTCCTTAGTCCAGTTAAATTTTACTTTGGTACTGGTGAGTTCCGAAAGGGGGGCGGCTAATTGGGAGAAATTAGGACAAAATCGTCTGTAATAACTGGCCATGCCCAGGAATCTTTGCACCCCTTTTCTATCTAAGGGCATGGGAAAATTGGATATGGCCTTTATCTTAAGATCCAGCGGAGCTACTTCCCCCTGACCTATACAGAAACCCAAATATTTTTTTCTTAGCTTGGCCAAATTGACATTTGGCCAAATTCACTGTGAAATTATAAAACCTCAATTTTTCAAACAAAGCCAGTAGACGAGACAGATGTTGTTTCCAATCATCTGCAAATACAACTAAATCGTCCAAATAAGCCTCTACTCCCGGTAAGTCGT
This sequence comes from Cherax destructor, assembly GCA_009830355.1. Classification (NCBI taxonomy): domain Eukaryota; kingdom Metazoa; phylum Arthropoda; class Malacostraca; order Decapoda; family Parastacidae; genus Cherax; species Cherax destructor. Next base: position 5,847 of record WNWK01017108.1, read on the forward strand.
TAGTGAGTTCATTCATAAGGCGTTGAAACGTGGAGGCCGCGTTACATAACCCGAAGGGAGTAACTAAATAGTTAAATAGACCATCTTGTACCGTAAAAGCTGAAATTTCCTGAGCTCGTTTTGAAAGAGGAACTTGATAATAGCCTCTTAGCAAGTCTAAACGGCTCACGTATTTAGCGCCAGAGACTTTGTCAATAAGATCGTCAATACGTGGCAAGGGAAATCCGTCTGGTACCGTGACTGAATTGACTTTTCGATAATCAGTGCACATACGGTAGCTTCCATCTGGCTTCGGCACCAAAATACATGGGGAAGCCCAAGGGCTTTTGCTGCTTTTGACAAGTCCGTTGGACAATAGGAAGGATACTTCTTCCTTTAAAGCGGCATGTTTCACAGGGCTCATGCGATAAGGTGCCTGTTTAATCGGAGAGGCACTCTGAACATCTACGTCGTGAATACCCAGCGTGCAGCGTTTGGGAACATCACTGAACAAATCGGGAAATCTTAATATCATCTCTTTAATATCTTTCGCTTTTTCAGTTTCAAGGTCTGCAAGAAAATTATCTAAAGTTCGTAGGGTTTCTGAATTTTCTAGACGGACTTCTATCCCTCTTGAAACATCCGGTAAATGAGGATGTTTGTCCTTTGGTATAGGGAGGACGGGAGCAGTAGGAAGACCAGGGTAATACGTTTTTAGCTGATTTACGTGATACACATGTTCTGATTTTCGTTTTCCTGGTGTTCGTATTAGATAATTTACATCACTGAGCCTCTTTACTACTACTAAAGGGCCTTCATATTTGGTAGTAATGAGTGCCCTGGCACTAATTTTTGAGCGAGCACCATCTCTCCAGCTTGAAAAGAGCGAGACTTTGCACGTTTATCATAGAGTAATTTCATTTTAGCCTGGGCTTCGGCTAAGTTCTTTGATGCTAAGTTCCTTGCATAGGATAAATGTTTCTGCGTAGATGAAGGAGATATGCATAGGGAAGGCTCAGATTTCCTGTCCAGGCTTCTTTTAAAACTGCGAGGGGACCCCGCACTTGATGACCATAAATTAAATCGAAAGGACTAAAGCCCAGACTTTCTTGCTCGCTCTTCTGACTGCAAAAAGAAGACAAGGTATCCCTTCGTCCCAATCTTTAGCGAATTGCTGGCAGTATGTACGCATCATGGATTTTAAGGTTTGGTGGAACCTTTCAAGAGCACCCTGCGTCTGAGGTCGGTAACTAGTGGAAAGTATTGACTTAATTCCGAGACGAGATAGAGCTTCTCTGAAGATTTTGGACGTAAAATTAGTCCCTTGATCAGATTGTATTTTCGTGGTAATCCCACGTGCGAAAAGTATTTCATTAAGGAGCGGACTATGGCACGGGCGTTAATTTTCTCATTGGCACCGCTTCCGGGTACCTCGTTGCCGAGTCCATTATGGTAATAAATATTGATTGCCGGACTTAGTTCTGGGAAGAGGTCCGACGCAATCTATTATTAGGCGGGAAAATGGTTCACCGTCTGTAGTGATGGGTATTAGAGGAGCTGGAAGAGGATTATGGGCAGGTTTACCTGCTATCTGACAGGCTTGACAGCTACGAATATGTTTTACCACTGTTTCTTTCATGTTGGGCCAAGAGAAATGTCTCACTATCTTTCCCAATGTCTTTTTAATTCCTAAGTGACCTCCCATAGGACTATTATGAGCAAAATTAATCGTATACTCACGGAAGGAGACTGGCAAGACTACCAGATACTTTATGGTGTTGGAAGTGGTACCTGGCGACAAAGGACGAGTTCTTTTCTCCATTAGAATGCCATTACTATAGTAATAGCAATCCTTAAGGTTCTTTGCTTCCTTTCAGTGACCGCTATTTCTTTTAGTTTGTCCAAAGAGTGGTCGGCGAATTGATCTTTGATCAAGTCGTCTGATGTTAACATCTTAATATCGAGCGAGGTCTCACTCTGATCCACCGTAGATTGTTTGGTGGTGAGAGCTCCTGGGTGACATGAGTCACTGAACAATATGTCCAGTCCTAAATCCTTCGAGTGTTCTAACTCCTCATCTAACGAAGATTTTTGCTGAAGCTTAGCCATGGCTCTCGTTATTATAGCAAGGGATATAACGACTGTTCTCCCCTACAAGCTTCTATTGCATAATTTTCGTTAGTTTCATTTTCCATCACAAGCGGTTCTTTACTGATCCCAACATTCGTTAGGTCATTCCCAATTAACAAATCAACCGATCGGATGGGAAAAGCTCCACTGGATATACCCACAGAAGCATATCCTCTGTAATTACTCAGCTCCAGATATACTCGGTGGAGGGGTACTTTAGAGACAGCTCCACCGTAGGCCTCCAACAGTACGTCCATCTTAGTGTAAGTTTTATCAGACAATGGAAGCACACCTTCCCTCAATAATGTTAAGTAACTTCCTGTATCTCGGAATGTATTGATTTCCTTCAATTGAGAATCGTTAAGCCCTATCTTACCTCTGAAAATATGGGCTCATGGCAGCATGAATTTTCTTTTCGGACATGTTTGCAGATCTTGGTCATCTAGAGAAAGAATTTTTTCCAGATTCTGGTACTAGATTTGTTTTTGAATCTCTATATTCTTGTGACTTTGAAGATACTATCTGCGTGGGGAGGCCAACCGCACTTTTTTTGTTCATGTCACTTTCTAGTCTATAACAGTACTTTCTTAAATGTCCCTCTTTCCGGCAGTAAGTGCAGAAGGATTTCTTCTTTCCTTTTTCTGATTCCCGATGTATCAGAGAGACAGAGTTGTGAACATTGTCTGTTCTGGGAAACGAACGAGAAGCCAGTATAGGCGTGTCTGCACGATATCCTCTCATCGCTCTAGGTTGGCGGTCTTTATTAACGGACCTCACTTCCCTCTCCTTTACCGTTTTATTAAGAACAAGTTGATTAGAAATTTCGTAGTGATCTACCAGGGCGGCTGTTTCCAGAACATCAGATGTCTGATGGTCTATTAAGTATTTTTGCAGATCTACTGACATTGCAGCAAAAAAGTCTTCATGTAATATCAGTTGAGTTAAGCTGCCTACAGAGTCACAATTTGAAGATCTTCGCCATCTCTCGAAAGCAACTTTCTTTGGCGAGCAAAGTCTACACATGTCTGCCCAGGCTGTCGTTGTAACGAGCGAAAAGCACGTTGATAACTTATGGGGAGCATGTCGTAGGATTCTAAAATAACTTTCTTAACGGCATCATAATCAATATATTTCTCATAAGGGAGGGAAGCAACACATTTCTGAGCTTTACCTGATAGAACGGTGTGTAGTAGCGCGGCCCAGTTTTCTCGAGGCCAATGCATGGCTCGAGCCTGATTCTCGAAAACTTCAAAGTATGTTTCTAAATCAGTATCGAAAACTTAGGGACCAAAGAAACGGCCCTATGTATGTCAAAGGTATTTTCTGTTGGGACACTGGGCTTCGATCCTCTTTCATTTTTCGACGTTGTTCAAAAAGAATAGTTTCTCTTTGCAACTGCTCATTATTTAACTTTCGCTGTGCCTCTATCTGAGCAGTTTGCAGCCGAATGAGGCGTTCCATTCTATCAAATTGCACTTGAGATATTGGCGCTGAAAGCCCAGGCGGAGTTGGAACGTTAAACCCTTTATCAGGGCGTTCCTTAGGCGAACGCTCTGAGTAGCCGTTCCTAAGGACTCTAAATCCGGAAGAGGATCACTATGTTCCGATATCCCAGCGCTGTACACCGGAGGGCCATAGCTCCAAGTATGTCTTGCGAACTTGGCCCTGTCTGACTAGAAGGGAATGATGATCTGCCCTTCTCCGGCTCCTGATTTCCTGCTTCAATCGAGTTTTCCAAATCATATATTAAAGACCTATTGTCCAATTGTGAAATTAGACTTTCCGAGTCTGAAACATCAAGGGCCTCTGCTTGATGTGGAAACTGAATGTTTCTTATTATTGACCGGACAGTCTCAGCTGTGTACCGATTATTGTAGGGTATCCCAAGGTGCCTTGCTATACGCCAGCAAGTTTGTAGCCTCAATGTTTCTAACTTGGACAAAGTTAGAGTCTTTATTAACTGCTCTAGCTGCATGTCCATATTGATTGCTCTCAGGCGATGGGATAGAAACTACCTCCACCTCCTTGGATCAAGAGCCTCCCGGACAGGCCCCCATTTATTACGATTCAGGCCAGTTGATTGCTTTTGTATTAGTGCTTCTCGTAATAATCAGGAATGGATATAAGGCACACTATACTTTAACAGGATTTTATTTGTCAAATACTAAGTGTAACATTACTTAGTAAAATAAATTAATATTTAAACACCTTCCAGTTAGTTTCACTAATATAATATATATCTTATGCCTTACTTTAGTTCTTAATATAGTTGTAACTAAATAACACTCTTCACTAAATTAATATACACTGGTTCGTTCCGGGTGAAGCTAGAGACCAATTTCAGAGTCTCTTAATGTCGTAGCACACGTAGAGTTGCTCAGCTTGGAGTTAGAGACCAATTTCAAAGTCTCTTAATGTCGTAGCACACGTAGAGTTGCTCAGCTTGGAGTTAGAGACCAATTTCAAAGTCTCTTAATGTCGTAGCACGAGTAGAGTTGCTCAGCTTGGAGTTAGAGACCAATTTCAAAGGAAATGCAAGAAGAGTTAATCCAGGAGACGAGATGGTGTACTTCCACAAGGTAAGGGAAGTTTGTTCTCCATCAGAGAGCAAGTGAAGACTGCCTTGGGTCAGGCTGGTGGCCACAACCTTAGGTATGGTGACGTGGCTTCAAGGCGGGAATACCTGACGTTTCATAACGACCGGATAGCTAGTTAGCTACCGTCATAAATCATCCTACCTATTTACACAACTAAGTATACAAGTTTATAAAGTAAGATATTTTTAGTTTAGCTATTACTGAAAATATCTCCAATATAAACTTATATGATAATAGATATACATGAAATATAAAATTCTTATTGCGTATACTTCAAGATACGCAACATTGCTGGTACTGATACTGGTCATGTTGCTGGTACTGATACTGGTCATGTTGCTGGTACTGATACTGGCCATGTTGCTGGTACTGATACTGGCCATGTTGCTGGTACTGATACTGGTCATGTTGCTGGTACTGATACTGGTCATGTTGCTGGTACTGATAGTGAATGTGGTGGTGGTGGTAATGGTGATGCTGCTACTGATAAAGGCTGTGCTAGTACTGATGATGGTGGCGGTAGTGATGGTGAAGAAGGGTTAAAAATGGATGAGGTGGAGATTAAACATAAATATATTTTATTTCTTTGTGTAGTATACAAAGTGTAGTTTACGTGTAATAAATTTATGCTAAGCACAAAGAAAGCCACTAGCGTGTACGGGTATTTCGGGCAGATTAATGGAAATGAATTGTACGGATGGCGAAGGTGGTGGCGAGTCTTCAGATGGACCACAGAAAACAATATAAAGTTCATTGAGGATTAATTTTAGTTACTCCGCTATGGAAAACTTGAGGAAGGAAGTAACAGCTAGATCGGAATATAGAACAAATTCTAGCCACACAATATAACGGAAAAGTAATGTGAAGGACTAGGGAGTGATTATGTCAGAGGATCTCGCTTTCAAAGCTCACAACAATGTTATTATCACATCTGCTAGGAAAATGATAAGATGGATAATGATAATTTACACTTGGAAAATTCTAGACGGACTAGTTAAAAATCTGTACACGAAAATCACTGCCAATGAAAGTAAAAGACTGGGCAGGTGGTATAACATCCCGTCCCCCCAATGAAAAGCGGGGGTGCTGTGGATACATTAAGAGATAACAGAAAGTGTTCAACTGCCTCCCAGTATACGTAAGGAGGAATACCAATAGACCCCCCTCCCTGGCTGTCTTCAATAGGGAGCTCAGTACCCGACTGTGGTTTGTACTTTGGATTGCGTGTGGTCAGTGGTAACAGCCTGGTTGATCAAGCCCTGATCCACCGCGAGGTCTGATCGCGGGGGCATTGGCCCCTGGAACACCCTCCTATTAATATCGAGATATTATTATTATAGCTGGATATATCTTTAATTATATCGTATGCCAGTCTAGAGTTGAATATAAAAATGATCGTGTTTTGCATGGGAAATAAGTGTATTTATAAATAACAAAAAAAAGGCACAATACCGTGACTGGAACAATACACACAAACCGCACATATAAAGAGGAGCTACGAGCTTGGTCGACTTGGACCATTTACAAAGTCACACTAACACAGGAAAGGAAAAAGGGGTATTTATAGGCAGGCAAACTTTCTTGTGCCCTCCCCTGTTTGCCTGCCTATAAATACCCCTTCTTCCTGTCCTGTGTGTTAGTGTGACTTTGTAAATGGTCCAAGTCGGACCGAAACGTCGTCGTAAGCTCCTCTCTTTTTTATATGTGCGGGTTGTGTGTGAAGTGTATTTATAGCTGGAGAATTTTATGTAAAGCAACACAATGACCCACTCGAGTTTAGCTCCCTATGTTTAATAATAATAATAAATAATAATAATAATAATAATAATAATAATAATAATATAGGTTGAAGGTTCGTCTCAACAGTGCGGTTGTTCACTAGTCATATCCAAGCTTCTGTCTTACAAAAAAAATATCTTTTCTTGTTATTAAAGTTTGGTACTCGATATTTATTGTTAGCAGGACGTGTAGCATTATCACAGTGATGTGTCTGTACTAGATATTTTTATTCATCTTAGTGTTGTTCACAACCATCTCAGTGATAAAAAATCTTTTAACATGCCTCTGCGTAAAGGTGTCCACATGAACAGATTGTATGCCATGCTCTACAGTGTTAAGTGCACACACATGTTTGCTATTGAGTGTTGCAGATGATACTTGAGCCTTTGTAGTGCAGAGGTGCTCTCAGTAGCTGCAGATTACTATATCCCTGTTATATTTGTTTCCTGCGCTGATTGTAAGAGGGCCAATATTTTGTTACAGAAGCCCAATCGTTCAAAGGTAATTGATCGCTCTTGATAATTTCCACATGACTGCTTTAGCTTCACCATATTCATCTATTTATCTATCGCAGTTAAGGAAAGTGTTAGTACGTATTGTTGATGTAGGTATTAACATAGTTTTGAAAATACGTTTGCTTGATGTCCCTTCATGATGTGCTTGGGTGTTCTGAAATTACACTTGTCTTTGTTGCATATTTGTTATTTGTTTAAAAGACTAGACTGCTACTGTGCAGCCATCATGGGTTCTAACGAGTGATACGTCCAAGTTTTAATGCTTTAAGAAGCACCTTTTATGTCTATATGTGATAAATGGTTTTGAAAACCGACAAGTTGAAGAATTGAGACACTTATGCAACATATGGGAATCTTTATTGAAGAAACGTTTCGGACTGAACACGTCGATTCCAGGCTGAGGGACTGATTACCTCAAACTCCTCCTCTCCTTATACATTCCTGCTTTGTATTGGACTGATAAAGCCACTGTGTGGCGAAACGTTTCTTCAATAAAGATTCCCATTTGTTGCTCAAGTGTCTCAATTCTTCTTGTCTATGTATCAACTCGACGTTGTTTGAGATTTGCACTCACATTTTTCAATGAGTAGTATTTATTGTTTCTCTTGTTGATTGTATACAGTTGCGTTTAAACATCTAGATATTTGTGAGGTTACATCATAAATATTAGAATTGAATGTGTTTGAATTTTATTTATCCTCATGACTGTGGTATATGCATTGAGTAGTACCAGTTACAAGTAACACCACTCGTTCTTTGCATTTCTGATCAAATGTGTGAAAGCGGAAGACCTCGGTCAGATGACCAAAAGCTCCAGCTGTGGGTCATCATATGACTAAGACCCGCGTCAGGAAACACTTGTCTTGTTTCCTGACGAACCTTACCTAACCTGTGTGAAGTACACAAGTTTCGTGTTTTTCTTGGTATATGAGAGATCTGAAAGGAGTGAAGGTGTATATTTCTCTGGGTGTCCCGAAGAACAGTACTCACCTATTTGTGGTTGCAGGGGTCGCTTCATAGCTCCTGGCCCCGCCTCTTCACTGATTGCTACTAGGTTCTCTCTCTCCCAGCTCCATGAGCTTTATCAAACCTCGTCTTAAAACTATGTATGGTTCCTGCCTCCACTACGTCACTTTCTAGACTATTCCACTTCCTGACAACTCTATGACTGAAGAAATACTTTCTAACATCCCTTTGACTCATAGGAGTCTTCAACTTCCAATTGTGACCCCTTGTTTCTGTGTCCCTCTCTAGAACATCTTGTCTCTGTCCACCTTATCTATTCCTCGCAGTATTTTATATGTCGTTATCATGTCTCCCCTAACCCTCTTGTCCTCTTGTGTCTCAGGCCGATTTCCCTTAACCTTTCTTCGTAGGACAATAGCCTTAGCTCTGGGATTAGTCTTGTTGCAAACCTTTGCACTTTCTCTAATTTCTTGACGTGCTTGACCAGGTGTGGGTTCCAAACTGTTCTTTTGTAATACTGATGATATATTATGACTGTATATAGTTAAAGGGGATGTATCCGTTGTTATGATAAGATTTTTAATGTAATATTCATATAGCGTAAGGACTGGTGGCGGTATATATTAGTGTAAAAATGGTGATGGAATGAGGTGTGTTGACAAGGTTGTTGCCAGTTTGTCATGGCTTTCCTGCCAATTTCGTACTTCAGATAAACTTACTTCCTACAGACAAGTACGACTTACATAGACAAATTCCTCATGTTCTCAGTTTTCCTAATAAAGCTTTGGCTACCGCTGATATTTATTACATTTTTGTTTAGATAAAATAGACGGAGATGTGATACGAAGCATGTTATCCAGTACGTGCTGGGAACAGAATGTCTACTGTCGCAACCTGTTCAGTAATTTTGTTTCCGTGCTCCTTGTTGTAAAATATAATATACAATGTGTGTTGCTTTGTTACACTTCATGCCTGTCGACTGCATGTGGGTTATTAAGACCCCAAATGAGCATAATGTTCGCTATAAATACACTAAAAGATGCTCACCTTTGAGCATGTATACCATGTGTGCACTGTGTGATTAGAGTTGATCGATAGATTTCCTAGATATGACAGGTGTCGTGAAGTCTGCCATTAACCCCACCCAACCCCAACCCTCCCTGCCCCACGATCCCTCAAACATCCACCCAAACACGCAGCCATATGCCCTCAGGCAAATATATTTCATTACAGTGTGTATAAAACCCATCCTCTGTGAGAGGGAAACATGTTTATCTTTTGTTCCTACAAAGTGTCCTATCATATAGGATAGGAAGCAACGCATTGCGGGTGTTCCCAGTTTTGTGAAATGAAAAATAAAATATGCTACGTAACTTATTTTTTTATTAAATGTCCTCCGCACAATTTTCACGGTGGTGTATAGTTGATTTGTATAAATATTTTCCTGTAACTGCAATTAGATAATTTCAGCACCAGTAACACGTTCTCTATTTCTCCCCTCCCCTTCCTCCATCCCTTTGTGTACTCACCTAGTTGTGGTTGCAGGGGTCGATTCATAGCTCCTGCTAGTTAGTTACCATTTTGTCCTAGGCACTGTGTGTGTGTGTGTGCGAGTGCGTGCGTGAGTGCCTTTGTGTGTACACGAATGATGGCAACAAAATTGTAGCTTTTGTTAGATCAAAACAGGTATACACAGCTGTAGTAGTGTCTGCAGAGAGAGAGAGAGAGAGAGAGAGAGAGAGAGAGAGAGAGAGACTGAGACTGCCTTCCTTGATTGACAAGACTGGTTGACTCTGACACTGTCTTTGGGTACCTATATTTCTTACTGTCTTCACTGAGAAGCATTGATAAATTCCTACAAACACGAATGATTTGAGGATTGTTTGTTCAGTCAAATTAAGGCCAGACCATGTGGCTACAGCGTCACCCTTGGCTGGGGCAACCTAGACAAGCCACGGGTTTTATTTTCCTGACAAGATATATGGTACTTTATTGCAATGTAGTTGGTGTCCACTGCGTGGGACGCATCAAGATGGAGCCACCGGTTCTGGTAATGTGGACTAGTTACTGGCACAGGTTTTTAAGTATGTGTGTGTGTGGTTTGCACAAGTATGAGTTTTAATGGGGTGCGAGTGTAGTGACTTGTAGCTCAGCAGTACATTCCAGCACCAAGAGAGGTAAATGTTCAAATTTGAACGTTTCCTACTTTTTTGTGACATCCTTGCCAGACGTATTGCTGCGTGTTTTTCCCTAATTTGCTTATTTGTGGTTAAATATAGGATTGTAGAGGTTCATATAGCCTAACCTAATTTAACCTATATTCCAGCCTAGATAGAACAAGCGACCAGAAGGGTGTCATCATGAGCTTGACATCCCTGGTTTTGAAGGTTCTCATTATCCATCCTGTCATTTTTCTAGCAGATGTGATTGATACAATGTTACGGTCTTTGAAGGTGAGATCTTCTGACTTGATCACTCCCAGGTCTTTGACATTAGTTTTTCGCTCTATTGTGTGGTTGGAATTTGTTTTATACTCCGATGAAGTTTTAATTTCCTCACGTTTTCCATATCTGAGTAATTGAAATTTCTCATCATTGAACTTCATATTGTTTTCTGAGGCCCATTTAAAGATTTGGTTGATGTCCAAAACTGTGGATGATGTCCGGGTGTCATCTGCAAAGGAAGACACGGCGCTGTGGCTTATATCCCTGTCTATGTCCAATATGAGGATGAGAAACAAGATGGGAGCTATTTAAGCCAAAATCGCAAGTTTTACCTATTCAGCACGACATTATATATATATATATATATATATATATATATATATATATATATATATTATATATATTATATTATATTATATTTTATTAACACGGGCGTTTCCCACCAAGGCAGGGTGGCCCGAAAAAGAAAAACTTATCACTTATCACTGTCTTGCCAGATGCATGCTTACGCTACAGTTATAAAACTAACATTAACACCCCCTCCTTCAGAGTGCCGGCACTGTACTTCCCATCTCCAGGAATCCAAGTCCTGCCTGCCGGTTTCCCTGAATCCCTTCATAAATGTTACCTTGCTTACACTCCAACAGCACGCCAAGTCCTAAAAACCATTTGTCTCCATTCGCTCCTAACACGCTCACGCACCTTGCTGGAAGTCCAAGCCCCTCGCACACAAAACCTCCTTTACCCCCTCCCTCCAACCTTTCCTAGGCCGACCCCTACCCCGCCTTCCCTCCACTACAGTTATATACACTCTCGAAGTCATTCTATTTTGTTCCATCCTCTCTACATGTCCAAACCATCTCAATAACCCCTCCTCAGCGCTCCGGATAATAGTTTTGGTAATCTCACACCACCTAATCTCCAAACTACGGATTCTCTGCATTATATTCACACAACACATTGCCCTCAGACATGACATCTCCACTGCCTCCAGCCTTTTTGTTGCAACATTCACAACCCATGCCTCACCCCCATACAAGAATGTTGGTATAACTACTCTCATACATTCCCCTCTTTGCTTTCATGGATAAAGTTCTTTGTCTCCACAGACTTCTCAGTGCACCACTCACCTTTTTCCCTTCGTTAATTCTGTGATTCACCTCATCCTTCATAGACCCATCTGCTGACACATCCACTCCCAAATATCTGAACACATTCACCTCCTCCATACTCCCTCCCTCCAATCTGATATCCGATCTTCCGTTACCTAATTTTTTGTTTATCCTCATCACCTTACTCTTTCCTATATTCACTTTTAATTTCCTTCTTTTACATACCCTACCAAACTCATCAACCAACCTCTGCAACTTCTCTTCAGAATCCCCCAAAAGCACAGTGTCATCAACAAAGAGCAACTGTGACAACTCCCACTTTGTGTTAGATTCTTTATCTTTTAACCCCACACCTCTTGCCAACACCCGAGCATTCACTTCTCTTACAACCCCATCTATAAATATATTGAACAACCATGGTGACATCACACATCCCTGTCTAAGGCCTACTTTTACTTGGAAATAATCTCCCTCTCGTCTACATACTCTAACCTGAGCCTCACTATCCTCGTAAGAACTTTCCACCGCTTTCAATAACCTACCTCCTATTCCATACATTTGCAACAGCTGCCACATTGCCCCCCTATCCACCCTTTCATATGCCTTTTCCAAATCCATAAATGCCACAAATACCTCTTTACCCTTATCTAAATACTGTTCACCTATATGTTTCACTGCAAACACTTGGTCTACACACCCCCTACCCTTCCTAAAGCCTCCTTGTCCATCTGCTATTCTGATCTCCGTCTTACTCTTAATTCTTTCAATAATAACTCTGGACAAGTATCTTCATCGGGTGCCAGATCAACAAGGCTGTGATGGATATGTGGGGTAGCAGGCCTCCAGCAGCAACAGCCTGGTTGACCAGGCAAGCACCAGACGAGCCTGGCCCATGGCCGGGCTCAGAGAGTAGATAAACTCTCGAAACTCTTCAAAGGTATATCAAAGGTAAGGTATATACCATACACTTCACCAGGTATACTCATCAGACTTATTCCCCTATAATTTTTACACTCTTTAGTCCCGTTTGCTTTTATACAAAGGAACTATGCATGCTCTCTGCCAATCCCTAGGTACCTTACCCTCTTTCATACATTTATTAAATAAAAACACTAACCACTCCAGAATTATATCCCCACCTGCCTTTAACATTTCTATCTTTATCCCATCAATCCCAGCTGCTTTACCCTTTTTCATTCTACTCTCTGCCCCACGCACAACTGGTTCTTCCTCACTCCTATAAGATGTTATTCCTCCTTGCCCTATAAACGAAATCACAGCTTCCCTATCTTCATCAACATTTAACAATTCCTCAAAATATTCCCTCCATCTTCCCGATACCTCTAACTCTCCATTTAATAACTCTCCTCTCTTATTTTTATCTGACAAATGCATTCTTTCCCTAGGCTTTCTCATCTTATTAATCTCACTCCAAAACTTTCTTATTTTCAACAAAATTTGTTGATAACATCTCACCCACCCTCTCATTTGCTCTTTTTACATTGCTTCACCACTCTCTTAACCTCTCTTTTTCTCCATATACTCCTCCCTCCTTGCACCATTTCTACTTTGTAAAATCTTCTCATATGCTAACTTGTTCTCTCTTACTAGTCTCTTTACGTCATCATTCCACCAATCGCTCTTCTTCCCTCCCGCACCCACTTTCCTATAACCACAAACGTCTGCTGAACACACTAACACTATATTCTTAAACTTACCCCATACATGTTCTGCCCCATTACCTATACTCTCACCAGCCCATCTGTCCTCCAACATTATATATATATATATATATATATATATATATATATATATATATATATATATATATATATATATATATATATAGGGAGGTACCACCTCTAGAACTTTATTGGGGACCCTCATCCTCAGAGAAGACGATAAGCGTACCTCAGGGAAAACTCCAGGTTCTCCCGGAGCTGTTTGAATATTTTCTTCTCCTACCACCCCTATATATAATATATGAAGGCTTTATTAATAGACAGAATACATTGACAGAAAACACAAACATGAACATGAATACAATGGTACAATATGTCAAAGATTATGAATCTCCTCCAGCTCCTCCGAAGCCGGACGCAAGCCAAGTATGCAGCATGCGTTTCCCTCTGGATGGCCATGCTGAGACGCTGGAACATGAACGTGGCTGCCCTTGGGTCCCTGGTGGTGTCGATGAGTCTGGAACCCAGTTCTTAGTTGGAACGTGCCGTTTCCCCACGCCCAATTCTTCCCACTGGGACAAATTATACGTTGGCTTATGTCCTTGTACTCCGATCTTGTACTACATGTGGTCACAAAATCCCTTCACAATTCGGATGGGATGTAGGTGTCAAGTGAGACACGGTATATAATACTATAAGAGCTTGCCATTTTCCAAAATAATGGTATCTTTATGTGATTATTGATGTATTGGATTATTGATTAGTATCAGTTTTCTCATGGGCATCATAGTAAGATTTCTTTTATGTTAATTGACCTATTTGTCTATCCAACCCTTCTTTTAAACAGTTAAGACCATATAGACCATATATTCGGCTTGCATATTTGCAAATACACGTATATTTCTATAGTGAACAGGGTAGAAAGTCTAGAGCCAACTGCAATAAATTAAGGGTTATAAGTAGGTTTCATGGCCGAAATGGGAACTGTTTGGAGAAGTCAAGATGATGTACATAAATAGTAGAAGGGTCTCCTGTCTATGTTACGTCCTAAATATTTAAGTATCTTTTATGAATGGGAGTCCCACTTACAGTTTGTAGGCCAGTTCTTCACTAGGTTTTGGTGTTGGAGCAGCAAGATCTCCATTCAGTATTGAATTTGGTGTAGCTAGGGTCCTGTATTCTGAATACTAAAAGGTTGTCTGAAGAAATTGTTTTATTAGCTAATTTGATGCTATGGAAGAGGATAAGAAAGCTGGTAGGCAATCTTCTTTTTTTTTTTTTTTTTTTTTTTTATTTTTTTATATATTATATTATTATTTTTTTTTTATTTATTTTTTATTTTATTTTTTTTTTTATTTTTATTTTTTTTTTTTTTTTTTTTTTTTTTTTTTTTATTTTTATATATATATATATATATATATATATATATATATATATATATATATATATATGATTAGGTAGAAACTTAGGGTTAACTTTATGAAGCTCACCTTCATAAAGCAAGTCAAAATTTGTATGCAAGTGAAAATTTTACAATATTCGAACCTAACATGACAAAAAATATATTTCTTGTGTTTGTTTAATTAATTAATGTTAACGTATCTAAATTATTTAGTTGGGTTAGGCTAAATTAAATTGCCTTGTTATAATAAGGTTAGGTAGGTTTTCAAAGTTTCTCTTGGTACAAAATTAAAAGTTTTACATTAACATAAAATGAAAAATATATATTTAAACGTATAAGAGAAAATTTTAGAAAGGACCTTATTTTAAATGAGTTCTTGCTAATTGACCAGTTTCTACTGACGACATACATATATATATATATATATATTATATATATATATATATATATATATATATATATTATATATATATATATATATATATATATATATATATATATATATAATGTCGTGCTGAATAGGTATAACTTGCGATTTTTGCTTAAATAGCTTCCATTTTCTTTCTCATCCTCATATCGGACATAGGGATATAAGCCACAGCTCCGTGTCTTCCTTTGCAGATGACACCCGAATTTGCATGACGGTGTCCACCATTGAAGACACTGCAAGACTCCAGGAGGACATCAAGCAAATCTTTAAATGGTCGCAAAAAACAATATGAAGTTCAATGATGAGAAAGTTCAATTACTCCGATTTGGAAAATGCGAGGAAATTAAAACTTATCGGAGTATAAAACAAATTCCAAGCACACAATAGAGCGAAAAACTAATGTCAAAGACCTGGGAGTGATCTTGTCAGAAGATCTCACCTTCAAAGACCATAACTTTGTATCAATTGCATCTGCTAGAAAAATGACAGGATGGATAATGAGAACCTTCAAAACCAGGGATGCCAAGCCCATGATGACACTAAGAGCACCTTTCAAGGCAGGTGAAATTGCTGACCTAGAAAATGTACAGAGAACTTTCATGGCACGCATAACCGTGATAAAACTTCTAAATTACTGGGAACACTTGAAGTTCCTCCCTCAACCTGTACTCCCTAGAATGCAGGCCGGAGAGATACATGATTATATACACTTGGAAAATCCTAGAGAGATTAGTACGAAACTTACCTTTGATATACCTTTGAAGAGTTTCGAGAGTATCTACTCTGAGCCCGGCTATGGGCCAGGCTCGTCTGGTGCTTGCCTGGTCAACCAGGCTGTTGCTGCTGGAGGCCTGCTGCCGCACATATCCATCACAGCCTGGTTGATCTGGCACCCGATGAAGATACTTGTCCAGTTTCCTCTTGAAGGCTTCTACACTGGTTCCAGCGATGTTTCGGATATCTTCTGGTAAGATGTTGAATAGTCTGGGACCCCGGATGTTAATACAGTGCTCCCGTATTGTCCCCACCGCACCCCTGCTCCTCACTGCACATGAAAATCACTCCTTTTCGGCAAGACTCGGCAGGCGATGCCACTAACACGATAAGAGAACAATAAGTGTCAGGGGCCCAAGACTGTTCAACTGCCTCCCAGCATACATAAGGGGGATTACCAATAGACCCCTGGCTGTCTTCAAGCAGGCACTGGACAGGCACCTGAAGTCAGTACCTGACCAGCCGGGGTGTGGTTCGTACGTCGGGTTGCGTGCGGCCAACAGTAACAACCTGGTTGATCATGCCCTGATCCACCATGAGGCCTGGTCACAGACCGGGGATCAACTGGGGGCGTTGACCCCCGGAACTCTCTCCAGGTAACGCTCTTCTTGCCGAATAAGGCAAGCGAAAATTTGTGTATAAAATAATTTCGCAAAAATCATTATGAACCTAAGGAAAAAAAATATTTGTGTTTATTGCAAACTTATCCAAAATGTATTTAGTTGGATTACGCTAAATTAAATTGAGCTTGTTATAATAAGGTTAGGTAAGTTTTCGCGCTGTATAACCCTTGTGGTTTAGCGCTTCTTTTGATTATAATAATAGGTAAGTTTTCTAAGGTTCTTTTGGTACAAAATTATAAATTTTACATTAACATAAATGAAAAATATATATATATATCTTTAAACGTATGAGGAAATTTTAGAAAGGACTTAATTTTAAATGAGTTCTTGCTAATTGACAAGTTTTACCTGTTCGGCATGATATCGATATACATATATATAGTATATATATATATATATATATATATATATATATATATATATATATATATATATATATATATATATATATATATTGTGTGGTGTGTGCATGTATATTAGAACTATTAAGAAACTCAGGAAAGTCAAGGTAAGTGTATATATTGAATGTAGGTGGAAGTTGTACCTAAGTGGGTGGTTGCTGTTTACCACCCAACTACCCGCGCTATGCACACAAAAGTAAGAGGTGTTAGTAATAGAGACGGATATACATATTGAGTAGCATTAAGGGCAAAGATATTTATTTTCCTGTATTTGATCAGTCATGTTGTGTAATAAAGCATTTGGTTGCCTGTGTAACACACTTTTCCTTCCATAGTACTTATTGCCATATAAAAGTTGCATTCCTAGGATAATTTTTTTGCTGGAGGGAGCGTTGGAATGTCAGAAGCCTTTGTGGTGGTGGTTCGTACAAGGTCATGGTGACGGGGCTCTCTCCGGCTGCCTTCCTCGCCTGCATCACCAATATTATTAGAAGATAATTGTATGATGGATTCATTTGTAGAAATGCGAATAAAACCTTAGCTGGTTTGTAAAATATTTGAATTTTATGAAAGTAGACTAGCACATTTAAGGAGAAACTTAAAAAACAAGTGCATTTCTGGATAAACTTGCAATACAGATAGGTTTGATATTTTTTAATCGCCAGGCCTAGGCGTAAATTAAATTATAGATTGCTATATAGTTATTCTTCTAAGTAAATATTAAAGATCTATTCAGCCTTATGATAATTTTCTTGAGCATTGTTTTTAATTTCTCTTTTATTGAGGAATACAGAGATAATACATGAATCTGTAAAATTTGTTTAACCAAATTTTGATACATCAGTATTGTGCGGCTATCCTGAACTGTAAGACATTTCACTAGGATAGAGTAATAGTTAACTATGTTTTCCAAACATTCCATCAAATAGGATGGTTTATTTTCACACTAATTATAATGTCAAAGCTCACATGGGTGATGTAAAGAGTATTTTATTGTAGTGTTTGGTGTTAATAATAATAATCTTTATTTCTACAAGTACATGTACAAGGTATACAGGCCTGGCTGACATCAATGACATACTACTATATAGAAAGCCTCTTGCTATGCAGAGTATTTCGGGCAAATTAGGTCAGTTTTGTCCCAGGATGCGACCCACACCAGTCGTCGACTAACACCCAGGAACCCATTTTACTGATAGGGAATATAGACAACCGGTGTAAAGAAACATGCCCAATGTTTCTACCCTCGCTGGGAATCGAACCTGGACCCTCGCCGTGTGAAGCGAGAGCTTTAGCCACTAGGCCACAGTTCTGATCAGACACTGATATAATATATATATATATATATATATATATTGTGTGTGTGTACTCACCTAATTGTGGTTGCTCCTGGCCCGCCTCTTCACTGACCGCTACTAGGTCCTCTCTCCCTGCTCCATGAGTTTTATCATACCTCGTCTTAAAGCTATGTATGATTCCTGCCTCCACTGCATCACTTGCTAGACTATTCCACTTCCTGACAACTCTATGATTGAAGAAATACTTCCTAACATCCCTTTGACTCGTCTGAGTCTTCAGCTTCCAATTGTGACCACTTGTTTCTGTGTCCCCTCTCTGGAACATCCTGTCTCTGTCCACCTTATCTATTCCACGCAGTATTTTGTATGTCGTTATCATGTCTCCCCAACCCTCCTGTGTGTGTGTGTGTGTGTTAGGTCTCTTAACTTTGAGCTTATATTTGGAGAAGGGTAGCAATTTCACCCTTAGAGGTGTGTGTAAGATGAACATATCGGGAGTAACTGTCTTGGCTGGCTGTGTTAATACGAAGTACACTTCATTGGCAGTCACTGAGGAAAATGAAGTTTGATGAATGCTTGACGTATATATGTGCACTAGTCTTCGAGGTACACTGGGCCACACATCCTACATGCGCTCACAAAGAAACCGGTGTCAAGTCCATGTTTATTGTTGGTATTGTGGTTCGAGTAGATTTGACAGGAAACCCGGAGGATAAATTGAAACTATTGCTGGGGTTCATATAATGCTTTTTAGAGAGATATCAGGGAACCTGAACACTCGTATTTATGATCATGCACAAACAGGCTTGCAGAAGTATCATATTAAATAATTCATGCGTTATTCACAGAAATAGTCATAACCACGTAATGAAGTGGAGTAAAGTCAAGATGATCTTCGAAGAGGAGGGTTAGCAAAAACGACGGTGTTTAAAATCTACTGTGATTATTAATTCAAATACAGTTGTTCAAATCACGGGTAGTTTCCACATCTCCAGTGTATTAGCAAAATTAAATAAAAGTAGTGGCAGGGTTCGAACCCAGGGTAAGCCAGTCCCAAAACTAGTAAACCAGTTCTCTCATGCAAGCCTGCTTAGACCAGTGGTGAGAGCACTGGCCGTTCCCTGAGTTGTTTACAATCGTGTTACTACGATTTTCGCAAGTCAGCAAAATTTATATTGGGCTGTCAGGACAATATCAGGCAACACCAATTTACACCAAAATGTTTCACCCCTTCCTCAGTGCACCTGTTTGTTCTACTATGCATTACTCTGTATACTTCTCTGTCTTGAATTGATAATGCCTCTGGTGCATAAACTTATCATTAAAGTATCCTAACGTTGCACATATATTTCTTGTGCTGAGTGCCCCACATGGGTTTAGTGCTTCACGCGAGTATAAAATTATATATTCACGAAAGTAAGTTTTATAAATATTTACTGTAAATTGCATTCCGAGAAGCTTGGTTATATCTGTAAGTTTATAAGCACTCTTGATTTCGTCTTATTTATAACTGCAATATACGCCAGCTTGGAAGCAATTAGAGAGAAGCAGACACCTTACTGATGTAGCAAGAGAGAAAATATATAAATACCTTAAAATTTCGGATTAATAGGGCTATAGATTGAAATAAATTTATTTTTATGTAACCTTACCGACCGATTAAGTTTAAAACATAGATGAGCAAATGAACTTCCGGTATCCTAAAAAAAATTCCTTATGTTAGTGATGCGCTGGAAGCTAAATATCTATCTGGCGATTTCAATGCTGCCCCTGACTTAAACATATATCATTAAATAAGTGATGTGTCCGGATGCTTTTATGACAGCCACACCCATATAATATAACCAGGACTTCCCAGCAAAGCAAGACTGGATCAATTTTATCGCTTTAACCGCTTAATGAAAAAATCACTTAAGGGTGTCTTCTCTAACAACTCTAACTGTAGCACTAAATGTTGGATCACTTCCAGTATTATTAGATGACATACCTTATACCTACAGGATTGAAGTGGATTTTTGACGATCGAAAAGGAAGCTGTTTGATAAGATTTTACTAAGCTTTCATCATCAGTATACCACTTTTATACATATAAACGCTGTATAACCCCTGTGGTTTAGCGCTTCTATTTGATTATAATAATAATAATATACATATAAACAACATAAAGTGGGTCGGAAAGTATTTGGTAAATTGAAAAAAAACGAAACATGATATTTGTGACTGCTAAAATGGCAATCATGGCTTCACAAGAGTTGAACCCATGGTAAACATGGTGTTGGGCGTGGAGATCGAACAGGTTTGTGTGAGCGTGTTATATTGGAGTGGAGGAAAGTGGTTTTTGTGATTTGACGTGTTGTTGGAGTGTGAGCAGAGTAACAGTTAAGGGATTCAAGGAAACCAACCGGTTAGGACTTGAGTCCTGGAGATGGGAAGTACACTTCCTGCACTCTGAACGAGGGGTGGAGATGTTTGTTACGGTTTACAGGGTCATTTGAACTATGATGTCAGCGCTTCTGACAAGACAGTAATTGGGTAAAAGTGTTTTCCTCTTTTTTTTCGGATCACCCTGCCTCGGTGTGCTAATAAGTGGGAGGAAGCATTCAACCCGTAAGGGGTCATAGTGCTAGGAGAATGGGAGGCATTCAGATTCGATCCAGGGCAAGGGAGAGTAATTCAGATTTTTAAATCAAGAACCCTTAAGCATCAAGGCGGCTCCCTTGAAGGGGCCATAGCAGACGAACCTGATTAATGTAGTTGATGCAATGCGCACAAAGCAGATGAGGCCATTGGTCTCTAAATTGACCTATTGTTAAGTCATATTCGCAGTGAAAGAAAATAAACAAAATCCATGTTTAATATAATATATTCGTAGTGTATTAAAACAGAGTAATGAATGTTAAGTAAAAGGACACAAATGCAACTAATGTGACATTTTATTGTGGAAACGTTTCGCTTTCCAGGAGCTTTATCAAGCCGCTTAGATTAGATTTAGATTTTGCCACCGAAGTGGCTAGTTTATTGTGCACCCCATATCCATCCTGTGGACGGTAGCGCAAGAGCATATGGATACACAAAAGGCCTAGGCACTAGGCCCCAAAAGGGTTAACAATTGTACATTTGGATTTATATCTACAGTTCACTTATCTGTTACAAGCAAATTTAGGAAATTTGCTTAGTGTAACTGGTATCTTATTATCATTAATAAGATATCTTGACATGTCACATAGGTTATTATACTGTCTATCTCTATATTCCTCAATAAGTGGACAATTAAGCACATAGTGTTCAAGACAGTGACCATATGCCTGATCACTTAATTTGCATTTGCTTAGACTTGTAGCCAAGTCTAAGCCTGGCCACTACAACATCAGTCAGTCTGTTCACATTGCAAATTGCTCCATAAACATACTTATCTATGTTCATGTTATCATAGTGGGTTATAGATCTACTCGGGCTTCAAGCCGCTTGATAAAGCTCCTGGAGAGCGAAGCGTTGCCACAATAAAATGTCACATTAGTTGCATTTGTGTTTTACTTAACATATTGTCGGTAATACTACTAATATTAATCCAGAGTAATGAATGTTTAAAATTCAAGTTGGGCGATTAAGTTAATTTAATTGTTATAAAGTTCCTATTGGGGTGTGAAGAGGGATCTTGTATCCACAGTGTGACGTCTTACTTTCAGCTAGCATGGTGGCTGAACCTCGTCTCTCATTCTCTCCACACAACCTCTCGATCTATAGCAGACCATGGGGGGAGGGGGGAACTGCGTCTAGAGACACCCCCTACATTCCAACTCAAGTGAATAGGTTGGCACCCAACATGACGCTCTTGATATAAGGAATTGGAGCTATCTTCCCCTTCGGATCAAACTTGATTGCCTCTCATTACCCAAGCACTGTATGACTTTAGTTTAACGCTTCCCAATAATAATAATAATAATAATAATAATAATAATAATATACACGAATTAAAATACGTTTGTCAATAAGATTACTTACGTAGCCTACTTGATATGCTACATAAAATATGCACGCATGGCTCCATTTGCGGGCCATGGTTAAAAAATAACTAACAAAAATAATAACGGCAGTAAAACATTATAATGCAGTAAAATAATAAGAATAAAGCAGATCTGCAAGAGAAACAAGCAAACAGCATAGTTTGTAATGTGTCACAAGTTAGTAATACAGGATAAGAGATGTACAAAAATACCTGTTGGTTACTCGCCGTCCTTCTCAAGGTCACTGCTACGACCATGGTAATCTTAGTCAGGCCAGGAGGGAGAATGGTTGAAGGTAAAGAGTGATAGATGGTACAGGGGATGAAGTTTGAAAGGGAGAGGAGAGGGAAAGAAATGAGATGGAGGTAGACAGAGAAAAAAGATGGTAGAAAAGGAGAACTGGGAGAGATGAGGGTTGGAGGAAGAGGGAAGAATGGAGAAGGGATAGGTGAAGGAGCGGAGGGTTAGAGGACGGAAGTAAGTGTATTTTAGATGATTATGTTGCGGTATGATGGCCATGATAAGGGAGGACTTAATGATTGGTTATGTGAGGAGACTAAGGACTACAGTCCCATGAGGAGGCAGAAGAATAGGATATGTTAGAAGGGACGAGGTATGGAACAATGAGTGTATAAGAGTGACGGAGTTAGGAAGAATGAGTAATAAGGAAAAAACGTGGGGGGAGGGGGTCTGTATTTGTACTCACCTGTATGTGGTTGCAGGGGTCAATCCACAGTTCCTGGCCCCGCCTCTTCGCCTATGTGTGCTCACCTATATGTGGTTGCAGGAGTCGATTCACAGCTTCTTGCCCCCGCCTTTTTGCTGGACGCTAGTAGGTCCACTCTCTTCCGGCTCCAAGAGCCTTCATCGTACCTCTTCATAAAGCTATGTATGAAGCCTGCTTCTACTTCAGTTTCCAGATTGTTCCACTTCCTGATAGCTCTAAGGCCGAAGAAATATTTCCTAACATCCCTTTGACTCATCAAAGTTTCAACTTCCAGTTGTGAACTCTTGTTCCTGTATCTCTGAAACATTCTGGCCCTGTTCACCTTGTCAATTCCTCTGAAGATTTTATACGTCATTATCATGTCCTCCCCAAATCCCTCCTGTCATCTAGTGTCATCAGGCTGAATTCCCTTGACCTCTCCTAATAGCATACCTCATAGCTCCGGGACTAGTCTTGTTGCAAACTTTTGTACTTTCTCTAATTATTCTGTAAGTGCTTGACTAGGTGTGGGCTCCATACTGGTGCTGCATACTCCAATATGGGCCTGAAGTACAGTGTACAGTGTCGTCAATGACTTCTTACTTAGATGTCGAAATGCAATTCTTAGGTGTGACAAGCGTCCATATGGTGCCGCGGTTATTTGAGTGATGTGCGACTCAGGGGATGTGCTCGGTATGATGCTCAGCCTACGAGCCTTTATACAGTCTCCCATTATCAATAGTATTTGCCTCTGTTCTGTCTTCTGTGAAGCTGTCTAGATAGTGTTACTCAGAATCCTGCTATTATTTTCTTACTCATGGATTCAGATGGCGTAATGCCGACCGTAGTTGGGGTGCATTGCAGATCAAGTTATTGGGACATTTTGCTTTGATTATATATAAAAAAAGTAATTTTGTGTATGACTTGATGAAGCCTATACAGCGGATCATTGCACATTACACACACAACCCGCACATCGAAGAGAGGAGCTTACGACGACGTTTCGGTCCGACTTGGACCATTTACAAAGTCACACTAACACAAAGAAAAGGTAGAAGGGGTATTTATAGGCCAGCAGACAGGGAAGGGCACAAGAAAGTGGTGGATCATTGCACCAATAAAAAGTTCTGCAACGTGTCTTTGCTTCACTCTTCTACTTGTTTACCTACCTACCTGGAGGGTATTCCGGGGATCAACGCCCCCGCGGCCCGGTCCATGACCAGGCCTTCTGGTGGATCAGGGCCTGATCAACGAGGCTGTTACTGCTGGCCGCACGTAGTCCAACGTACGAACCACAGCCCGGCTGATCCGGCACTGACTTTAGGTATCTGTCCAGCTCCCTCTTGAAGACAACCAGGGGCCTACTGGTAATTCCCCTTATGGCTGGTGGGAGGCTGTTAACAGTCTTGTGGTCGATGAAGAATTGTAAACTGCTGCAGTTATTGTTTTAGGTCCACCTGTTACTATTATTTCTGCTGTGTAGACTCGGAATTCTCCGCTACAGAATCGGTTATCTCTTCAGTCTCTCCGTATGTGATGCGAGTGTGAGAGGGAAGAGAGGAAGGGTCAGGCTGGGAGGAGACAGGTACCTTCTCCCGTTAAGGGAAGTGGGGAGAGCGCTAGTCAGGCACGCACACGAAGGGGATAAAGGAAAAGTAAAAATAAAAAAGTTCAGTTTTTACTTGTATGCGTTTGTTGTACAGAAGTTCATGTGGCGAACCAAGACACTATTTCAGTTATACCAGTGAATATACTTTATTGATAAGCACACGCACAATTTGTGTGTATGGAAATCACAATAAGCGCGTGATTGCAGATATATAAAAATACCACAGTAAAGATAGGAAAAAATACCTGAGTGCTTTCATGTGCTTACACATACATCTTCAGTGGAATTGGAAGCAGATGAAAGAGAAGCGCACGCACACGCGCACGGTATGACACGCACGCACACGCGCACGGTATGACGCACGCACACGCGCACGGTATGACACGCACGCACACGCGCACGGTATGACACGCACGCACACGCGCACGGTATGACACGCACGCACACGCGCACGGTATGACACGCACGCACACGCGCACGGTATGACACGCACGCACACGCGCACGGTATGACACGCACGCACACGCGCACGGTATGACACGCACGCACACGCGCACGGTATGACACGCACGCATACGCGCACGGTATGACGCACGCACACGCGCACGGTATGACACGCACGCACACGCGCACGGTATGACGCACGCACACGCGCACGGTATGACACGCACGCACACGCGCACGGTATGACACGCACGCACACGCGCACGGTATGACACGCACGCACACGCGCACGGTATGACACGCACGCACACGCGCACGGTATGACACGCACGCACACGCGCACGGTATGACACGCACGCACACGCGCACGGTATGACACGCACGCACACGCGCACGGTATGACACGACGCATACGCGCACGGTATGACGCACGCACACGCGCACGGTATGACACGCACGCACACGCGCACGGTATGACACGCACGCACACGCGCACGGTATGACGCACGCACACGCGCACGGTATGACACGCACGCACACGCGCACGGTATGACACGCACGCACACGCGCACGGTATGACACGCACGCACACACACACGCACACACACACACGCACACACACACACCGCGCGCGACACACACACACACACACACACACTGCAACCCTTCGACCACAACTAGGTGAGTACACACAAAATGGTAACTAACTAACACACACACAAAGAAGACCGCAGAGAGAGTATAGGCTAGGTGGCCAAAGACTGCAAACTTCGCTCAAGGAGAAAGATCTTGGGGTGAGTATAATACCGAGCACGTCTCCGGAAGCACACATCAACCAGATAACTGGTGCAGCATATGGGCGCCTGGCAAACCTGAGAATAGCGTTCCGATACCTCAGTAAGGAATCGTTCAAGACACTGTACACCGTGTACGTCAGGCCCATACTGGAGTATGCAGCACCAGTTTGGAACCCACACCTGGTCAAGCACGTCAAGAAATTAGAGAAAGTGCAAAGGTTTGCAACAAGGCTAGTTCCAGGACCAAAGGGAAATGTTCTACGAAAAAAGGTTAAGGGGAATCGGCCTGGCGACACTGGATGACAGGAGGGTTACTGGAGACATGATAACGACATACAAAATACTGCGTGGAATAGATAAGGTGGAAAGAGACAGAATGTTCCAGAGATGGGACACAGAAACAAGGGGTCACAATTGGAAGTTAAATACTCAGATGAGTCAGAGGGATGTTAGGAAGTATTTCTCCAGTCATAGAGTTATCAGGAAGTGGAATACTCTAGCAAGTGATGTAGTGGAGGCAGGAACCATACATAGCTTTAAGACGAGGTATGATAAAGCTCATGGAGCAGGGAGAGAGAGGACCTAGTAGCGATCAGTGAAGAGGCGGGGCCAGTAGCTCAGTCTTGACACCTGCAACCACAAATAGGTGAGTACACATACATTATACATATGGAGGATTGTGTGGTCCCGTGGACTGAGCGTCATGAGTTTTCGCTCACCATGAGGCGGGCCAAAGCAGCATGGGTTCGACTCTTGGCTAAGTGCAGTGTTGTTATTGATATATATATATATATATATATATATATATATATATATATATATATATATATATATATATATATATATATATATATATATATATATATATATATATATATAAAATCTTCATTCAACAAACTGGCCGTATCCCACCGAAGCAGGGTGGCCCAAAAGAAAACAAAAGTTTCTTTTTTTAACTTTAGTAATGTATACTAGCCCCTTGCTCCCGGCATTTTAGTCGCCTCTTACGACACGCATGTCTTACAGAGGAAGAATTCTGTTCCACTTCATCATGGAGATAAGAGGAAGTAAACAAGAACTAACAAGAAAATAGAAGAAACTATATATATATATATATATATATATATATATATATATATATATATATATATATATATATATATATATATATATATATATATATATATTGTATGGGATACCAATAGTATCCCATACACTGGACAGAATAGACCACCGACTGCCACGTCGTAACTTAACGTATCAGGTGTCTAATCCGAGAAATTTCCCACGGTAGAGGTATTGATAATTGTATTTGGTTCGTCAGGGAAAATGTCTCCTGACACGGATGTAGTCATATGATGACAGCTATTAAGAAACCATTGGACCTGAAATATTCTGATTATATACCATAGTTTGCATAACGTAAATAAATTGATTATATGAGGATTGTGCTCTTGAGTTTTGCAAAGTACACTAAAGAAAAAAGTCTTGTACATGAACTTCATATATCTTTGGTAATGCCTCATTGAGATTAAGCTGCACAGTCTGGTCTTCATATTACAGAATTGACATAAATGCGCTGGAAAATATACACACAAGGATGAAGTTTATCCCATGTATAAGAAAACTTTCCTCTCTTGGCAAAATGAACAGACCAATATTACTTTTTTAAAGGGGTTTACGGGTAAGCCAGCTAAAAAGTCTCGTTCAGATGACTAAAAGCTCCAGTGGCGGCGGGTCATGATATGACTAAGGCCGTGTGAGGAAGCATACGCTGTTTTCTCACGAATCTTACCTATCATACGACGTAGGATTAGGGAAGATATGATTGAAGTGTACAAATAGGAATAAACGATGTATTTCAGTCTCTGAGCGATCCGAATAAGGTATCTCTGCATTGCATAACTCCAGTCCCGTGCCTCATTGCACGCAATTGCAATAGTGCAGAGTGCTCCATAAGAATGTAATGCACTTAAATAGCGCTGAAGATATGCAGCGAATCAGAAGAGGCATTTACAAGTCATCATACAGAAATTAATATCCTAATTCACTTGATGAAATGGCAGAGCAGGACATACACAGCCCAAATCTAATTGAAACCTCCCATTAAGAAACACTATCCCTGAAGCTAAACTGAAGAAGTATTTTCTAGCTATATGAGAGACCAATATCCTAAAATACACAAGCACATTAAACTTAAAGGCTCTCATAAGTTGCATTATCATTATCAAGTTATCAGTAATTAAGGTTTATTCACGCTTAGTTTTCATAACACAATTTTTTGACATGGTCTTAAGGGCACACACATTGTTATAAGTTCCTTATGTAGGATTAACTTAGGATAGCCTATTGAAATTAAACACTGACTTATTTCTGATCAGAAGAGACATTCTACCATTACTCCACAGAAAAGACCTCTTCAAGGGGGGCTCCTTGGCGCGGTGAAGAGGCTCTTGGTCTGAGGAATTAGACCTTTTGGTCTCCATCAGGCCGAACCTAATTACCCCCAATCCCCCCTTCCCTATCCCTTCCCCCCCTTTCCCTTTCCTCCTCTCCCCATCCTTCCCCTATCCCTTTCCTATTTTCAGCCTTTGGGATTCTTCCCACAGGCACTCTAGTTCCGAGGGAAAGGGTACTGTGGTCCATCCCGTTCTGTTGAGGTCCGTGGTGGTGGTGTAGTTTGGCGTGGAATCTGGATCACCTGGGGATATCCCAATTCCTCTCCGGCCTCCCGGGGGGTGGCTTTGGGTGTCTTTCGGGTGACGAGTGTATCTCTGGAGGCTGCCTTTCGGATTCCGGGGGATGGTGGCCGGAGGTATGCTTTGTGGCGGGTATCCGGCCGCCCTCTATTTTGTCTACCGAGGGGGATTTACGGCCCTCTCATTCCTCCTAGGAGCTATCCTCCACGTTCCCCCTTTTTTATTCTTTTTTTTTTTTTTTTTCTAAAAAATGATCACAAAGAAGTGGCCTAACCATGGAGTCCCCAACCCATGAACCAGCTCCTCCTGGGCCCCTTTCTGCTACCACACCCTGTTTCGACCCTACCTTGTTATTTGACCACTCTTCGGACATTTATAATGCCCCTTTACCTCCTGCTGGTGCCATTTCGTCACCGCTCCAGGTACTGGGTTCTTCCTGACTGATACATCTGACCTTTGCACTTTGACCATTCTTCCGGCTTCTCCCTCTACGGTGCGGCGATTTTCGGATCACCTGCCCGTCCCATGTTGGACCATCACTATGTGGTCCCACACCTAAATGCCCGAGACCATTAACTAATGATACTCCTTCACTTCCTTCTCACTCTGTCCAGAAAAGAATGACACAACACTCACTCCCCTTACACCCTATGTTTCAAAATACACAATGGACTAAGTTTTTTACTCTGCGACCAACTTCTCCTGACTGTCTTTCCAATCATGCTCTCAAGAGCAGTGCACGCATCGTCATGGTACAGAATGCTAGCCAAGCTCACGATCTTTTTCTCCTTACAACCATAGATGCTATTCCTGTAATTATTGAAAAACATCATTCTCTCAATTCTTGTAGTGGTACTGTCACTTTACTTCATGCCATTGTTCAGCGGAATTTCCAGACGTGGTGATGACATTCTGGAACAGCTTAGGCTCCAAGTCCTCCCTGCCCACAGGCGGAGACGCTACCCTTGCAATGTAGCTCGGTTAACTTTTGATTGCCGTGGAGAAAATTCTCCAGTAAAGAGGGTATCTCTCAGCCCCTCCTCAGCCCTTTGAGAGACTTAGCCCTCCCAGAAGGGGCTAGTGGACTCTTCCTTCCTTGCAAACAGTTTTATGAGGAACATATGTACCATAGTGTCACGAGGCACACCTTCCTCTCCTTGCTAGAGTTCCTGATCAACTACACAACGAGGTCAAACGAGAGTAATTACTCTTTTCCCCTTAGCAGGAAAATTAAGAGAAAACCTGCACCCCACTTGGTCTACAATTCCAGGACATTATGACTTCTAGTCACAGCTAAACAGCAAGGAAACAACCTTCTTGTGTTATTCCTTGTTGTAATGTGTAGCAAGGATGTCAGCAGTAGTACTGAATCCCCTTTGTAATATACTTGTGTAGTTAGTATCAGCTATATTATATATGTGATCCCTAGCTAGCTGTGACGTCACGAGCCCCGCGCATGTCAGCGCTGGGCCTCAGGCATTCCTCTCACTCGTCGACAGGCTTAGAACGGAACAGGTAGGTGGAGGTGTTGATTCACCGGGAATGCTCCCGGCCCGGGTCTTTACCAGATGGCGACCCGGCTTCGGCTCCCTGTTGGGGGAGTATCAGAGACCTATGTCTCCCATGGGAGGGGGTACCCCTCAGTGGCAGGACCAACTGGTCCCAGGCCTAGCCACATTCCCCCACTAGCACGAGGCAGGTAGGTAGATAGTTGCTAGACCTCTCTGGTCTGCCACCTTCCCCGCCCCAAGGAGGCTGACAGGAAGGGCAGGCTTGCGAGCCGCAGATGGTAGCAAGCTCCAGCCTTGGCACCTACCTTGCCCTAGAAGGGCTGGGCATGGTGATCAACACACGGAACAGGTAGGCTGGGCTCCTTTCCCCTCACATACCCTGTCAATATACTTGTTACCAACCACTTTGTGTGTTTCACTACGACCGTAAATATCTCAAAGTACCCACCCGATAAAGAGATATAAAGCTGAACTCAGCAATTCTTTTGTGGGGACGATGAACTGATATCTGAATTCAACCTAGCGACAAGCTAGGTTGAATTGAGATATCAGAGTGTGAACACATCACAAATCTTCCGCTGAGAACAAAGAAAATAATGACTTTGTGCGGTAAACTCTGAAATACTGTCAATCTCCACTAGGAAAACTAGTTATTTAAAAGAAACCTGAGTGTATAATCCGCGGTATAATCCCAATAGTGTAAAAGTTTGTGTCGTGGTATGCATTCAGGTGTTATGAACAAAGGGACAAGATATCACCCTATCATGTAAAGAATGACCGAAGTGACTCCATATCAACGAGTGAGGACATAACTACACATCTGTAGCAGCATACTCAAGACATCGATACCGGGATATACTTCCCCTACCACAAACTAGGGGAAATTGGGTCAGTTACAATACCCAGGTAAGTCCAGCCATACCCACATCTAATTACATTAGCTGCAGCTAATAGATAGAGGTGAGATTTGACTGGAGTTACTAATAGATCCTCTGACGTGTGGGTGATTCACCCAAAACGAAGTGAGTATCACTACGCATTTCAGATGATAGTGAAATGCTGAAATGTATGCTCCTTTGGGGCAAATTGTATAACAAACTTGTTAGTCAATAGCCACTGTTGACATTGAGACAGCACCCCGAAGGGATTTCCAGGGAGTGGCTGCTGGAAATTGTGCTGTTAAAAGATAAGTAACGCTTGGCTTATGTTTTTCATGCAGGAAAGTGTACTTATCTAACCAGATCCCCACAACTGGCATCTTGTAGTCTACCTCCCTCTTGTCTTAATTGTAATGAAGCTCACCCATCTTACTCTCACCGCTGCCAAGTTTACTTAAATGAGCGAGATATCTGTTGTCTCAAAGAAGCAAAAGGCTTTCCTTATGCTATGGCAGTCTCATCTACGCCTCCAGGGGAAACTTCCCCGTATTTCTTGTTCTCGAGTTACTAAACAACCCCCCACCTCTGGGGTCCCAACTTCCACAGCCTCCTCTGTGGTCACCCCTTCCACAGTCACCCCTGTCTCTAATTCTTTTGCTGTCCTGGACTCAGAGGTCCCTACCTCGCCACCTCATTTTGTTCTCACCTCTTCATCTTCTCACTCACAAGTTTCTGTGCCTACAAGACCTCTTACAACAACTCCTCCCCATCGCCCCTCTACTTCTCCGAAGTCCAAAAAAATTCCCATTGTTAAAATCTCCTTTAACCCCTCCTTCCCTTCTTCTACCTGCACTTTTTTTCTTTCCTGTCTCTGTGCCTGGTTCTTCACCTCTTACTGGTTCTGTTGCAAGTGTGGATATTCATCCTCCACCTTGTATAGTACCTTCCTTCCCTGTCCCCTCCCAAGTTTCTTCCTCTTCTGTCCCCTCCCAGGTCGCTTCCTCTCCTGTCCCCTCCCAAGCTTCTTCTCAAGTCCCTCTAACCTTTTGTCTTCCCCTACTTTGGTAAATTCCATCGTCGCTCCGATCTTCACTCAATCTCCTCCTTCCATCTCCAGTATCGTCCCACATACAACGTCCTTGTCCTCTGAAACACTTGAAGCTATCTTTGAGTATATTGAGGAGACTAGACCATTGATGGACACCGCTCCACCTCCTGTTCCTCCTCTTCACTCTTCTCCGTCTGCAGCGTCCCAATCCTTCGCTGCTTGTTCGTTTTCCGCTGCCTCCACATGTGGACTTTTCTAACCCTTCTAGTCCGTAGGTACCTCTACCTTCAGATTTCTTGTATCTTTCTCTTCGAATATCCGTGGCCTCAGAGGTAACCAGGGTGAGCTTCAGGTGTTGCTCTCCCAGTTTTTCCCTGTTTGTGTTTGTTTACAAGAACCCAAATTACACTCCACTGTTATCCATCCCATCTCAGGCTATGTTTTATTATATTCATCGGATCCTTTTCCCGATGGAACCTTTAATGAATGTGCACTTCTTATACGCACCGGTATTCCATACCATCAGCTCTTTCTTTGTACTTCACTGCATTACACTGCAGCCCGCATCCATTAAGGCACCTAAATTACTGGGAACGGTTGAAGGCCCTTCATCTGTATTCCTTGGAGCGCAGGCAAGAGAGATACATGATAATATACACTTGGAAAATCCTAGAGGGATTAGTACCAATCTTGCACATGAAAATCAGTCCCTATGAAAGCAAAAGACTCGGCAGGAGATGCAACATTTCCCCAATGAAAAGCAGGGGCTCCATGAGTATACTGAGAGACAACACAATAAGTGTCCGGGCCCAAGACTGTACAACTGACTGTCTTCAAGAAGGCACTGGACAGGCACCTAAAGTCAATACCTGACCAACCGGGCTGTGGTTCGTACGTCAGTTTGTGTGCGGCCAGCAGTAACAGTCTGGTTGATCAGACCCTGATCCACCACGAGGCCTGGTCTCAGACCGAGCCGCGGGGGCGTTGACCCCCAAAACCCTCTCCAGGTAAGAAAAAAACCGAGCTTGTGCTTTTTAAGATAATACAGTTTGATAAATTATGTAGCTCCTGGGTTGTTGAATAGGTTAGTACATGTTAAGAATCAGGAACCTCTTCATGATTTCAGGTCCCACCTGAAAGCAATTCTCATTTTTAGAGCTTATGATCCTGATGACCATTCTCTCTTGAAAGTAAACTTTAGTATTTGTTCGTTATCGTTGTTATTGCATTTATTTCTTGGTGTGCTAGCACTTTGAATTTGTTGAGAGAACAGGCGCTTAGGAATAACAAAATCTCAAATAATCATCATTATTATTTATGCTCACGATTGATGTATGTTGTGACCCTGATTAACAGAACACCGTCTCGAGTATGAAGTCACAAGATTGTTATATGCTCCTGGTTGGCGTGTTATAATACATTATTGCAAGACATGACTTGTTTCCATAACATCTGGAGTGTTGCAAGGTAGCAAGAGGAGACTGACACCAGCAGAGGGAGTGGAGGCAATTGGGCAGGAGGAAAAGGGAGGGGAATGCCAATGGGAGGAGGGAATGTGTTGGAATGCCTTTGGGCAGAGAGATATGTTGCCATAGTGGAGTAGATGTGCTGGAATGCCATAAGGGAAAAGTAATGTGTTGGGGGTAATTAGCTTCTTGAAAACGTCTGACCAAGACAGAACTCCATCAGTGGCTTCCGGTTGGCCAAATTTAAACACAGAAAGGATATATGAAAGAACTGCTTTGGCAGTAGAGTTGGGGATGAGTGGAACGAATTCCTGAGTAACAACATTGAAGCCAGAATTTTGTGTAGCTTTGAAAATAGGTTGGAGAGGTATACATGAGTGATTGTGAGTTAAATCTATTTAGCATAGGCTTGCGGCAATGCTCCTTTCTTCTATTGTTGTGCCATGATACATGGGGAAATGGGGATGTGTTTTGATGCCATAGAGGAGTAAGACATGTTATAAACCTTGGTAACAGATACGACAAGTGGTTTAAAAAGACATGTGAGCAAACACTAGGACTTTAGTAATAGTTTGTTTTGGGGACCTTGATTCCTTCTAACATATAAAGGATTAAGAATAACAGCATATATATGAAAAAGGGAAGTGTGAAAGTCAGGTAATGACCTAGCAAAGGTTATATGGTACAAGTAAGGTTTTAGTGGTGGCGTCAAGTAGCCCATAAGGTCACATGATGACCGTTTTGTGAGGTGAGAGAGTCTTACCTTAGACAGGGATCAGGTGTGCCAATGTTTTCAATATATTTTAGCTTCCAGCCTTTTTGTCCACGGTGTTGGTGACAGCAATCAGTGAAGCTTCCAGGTAGTTTCAGCATATCTTCATCTAGTTCTGTGATGATGAGTTGCGTTTTTAAGATTCATCAGGCAAATGGATAGACGTCTACCTGTATTCCTTACATATTTCTTGGTTCATTGTCCACGAAGGATGGTGTAGGACTTTGTTTCTTAGTGAGGCCCTTGTGAAGGATGTAGTCATGAAGGACACGATAGTGTTGCTTTTAGAGTGCTTGCTTGTGAAGGATGTAGTCATGAAGGACACGAGTGTTGCTTTTAGAGTGCTTGCTTGTGAAGGATGTAGTCATGAAGGACACGACAGTGTTGCTTTTAGAGTGCTTGCTTGTGGAGGATGTAGTCATGAAGGACACGATAGTGTTGCTTTTAGAGTGCTTGCTTGTGAAGGATGTAGTCATGAAGGACACGACAGTGTTGCTTTTAGAGTGCTTGCTTGTGAAGGATGTAGTCATGAATGACACGAGTGTTGCTTTTAGAGTGCTTGCTTGTGAAGGATGTAGTCATGAAGGACACGATAGTGTTGCTTTTAGAGTGCTTGCTTGTGAAGGATGTAGTCATGAATGACACGAGTGTTGCTTTTAGAGTACTTGCTTGGTGTTCTTGGTAACATCACCACACAGAAGCAATAAGAACTGTTTGGTGGAAAGTTCTGTGGGGGATTTGTTCAGGATGACTTGAGCCTGCAGTCCAGAATGAAGACATAGGGGGATTATTGATGTGTGAAAGCGTGTTCCATATACGTATATACACAATTCTTCATGAAGACAAGGGCTGGAGATGCGGAGTGCTCTCAAGAAGAAACCAAGTAAGATGGACACCTTTCTTGATATATTTGCACGCATTCCATATATATATATATATATATATATATATATATATATATATATATATATATATATATATATATATATATTTATTTATTTTTATTAACACATCGGCCGATTCCCACCAAGGCAGGGTGGCCCGAAAAGAAAAACTTTCATCATCATTCACTCCATCACTGTCTTGCCAGAAGGGTGCTTTACACTACAGTTATAAAACTGCAACATTTACACCCTCCTTCAGAGTGCCGGCACTGTACTTCCCATCTCCAGAACTCAAGTCCGGCCTGCCGGTTTCCCTGAATCCCTTCATAAATGTTACTTTGCTCACACTCCAACAGCACGTCAAGTATTAAAAACCATATGCCTCCATTCACTCCTATCAAATACGCTCACACATGCTTGCTGGAAATCCAAGCCCTCGCACACAAAACTTCCTTTACCCCTCCCTCCAACCTTTCCTAGGCCGACCCCTACCCCGCCTTCCCTCCACTACAGATTTATACACTCTCGAAGTCACTCTGTCTCGTTCCATTCTCTCTACATGTCCAAACCACCTCAACAACCCCTCCTCAGCTCTCTGGACAATCGTTTTGGTAATCCCGCACCTCCTCCTAATTTCCAAACTCCGATTCTCTGCATTATATTCACACCACACATTGACCTCAGACATGACATCTCCACTGCCTCCAGCCTTCTCGTTGCAACATTCATCACCCATGCTTCACACCCATATAAGAGCGTTGGTATAACTATACTCTCATACATTCCCTCTTTACTTCCATGGACAAGGTTCTTTGTCTCCACAGACTCCGAAGTGCTCCACTCACCCTTTCCCTCATCATCTATGATTCACCTCATCCTTCATAGACCCATCCGCCGACATGTCCACTCCCAAATATCTGAATACATTCACCTCCTCCATACTCTCTCCTCCAATCTGATATCCAATCTTTCGTCACCTATTCTTTTTGTTATCCTCATCACCTTACTCTTTCCTATATTCACTTTCAATTTTCTTCTTTTACACACCCTACCAAATTCATCCACCAACCTCTGCAGCTTCTCTTCAGAATCTCCCAAAGCACAGTGTCATCAGCAAAAGCAACTGTGACAACTCCCACTTTGTATTTGCTTTTTATCTTTTAGCCCAACACCTCTTGCCAAGACCCTCGCATTCACTTCTCTTACAACCCCATCTATAAATATATTGAACAACCACGGTGACATCACACATCCTTGTCTAAGGCCCACTTTTACTGGGAAATAGTCCCCTTCCCTCCTACACACTCTAACCTGAGCCTCACTATCCTCATAAAAACTCTTCACTGCTTTCAGTAACCTTCCTCCTATTCCATATATATATATATATATAATATATTTATAGATGGGGTTGTAAGAGAAGTGAATGCGAGGGTCTTGGCAAGAGGTGTGGGGTTAAAAGACAAAGAATCAAATACAAAGTGGGAGTTGTCACAGTTGCTTTTTGCTGATGACACTGTGCTTTTGGGAGATTCTGAAGAGAAGTTGCAGAGGTTGGTGGATGAATTTGGTAAGGTATGTAAAAAGAAGACAATTGAAAGTGAATATAGGAAAGAGTAAGGTGTTAAGATTAACAAAAAGATTAGGTGACGAAAGATTGGATATCAGATTGGAGGGAGAGAGTATGGAGGAGGTGAATGTATTCAGATATTTGGGAGTGGACATGTCAGCGGATGGGTCTATGAAGGGTGAGGTGAATCATAGAATTGATGAGGGGAAAAGGGTGAGTGGTGCACTTCGGAGTCTGTGGAGACAAAGAACTTTGTTCATGGAAGTTAAGAGGGGAATGTATGAGAGTATAGTTATACCAACACTCTTATATGGTTGTGAAGCATGGGTGATGAATGTTGCAACGAGGAGAAGGCTGGAGGCAGTGGAGATGTCATGTCTGAGGTCAATGTGTGGTGTGAATATAATGCAGAGAATTCGGAGTTTGGAAATTAGGAGGAGGTGCGGGATTACCAAAACTATTATCCAGAGGGCTGAGGAGGGGTTGTTGAGGTGGTTCGGACATGTAGAGAGAATGGAACGAAACAGAATGACCTCAGAGTGTAAAATCTGTAGTGGAGGGAAGGCAGGGTAGAGGTCGGCCTAGGAAAGGTTGGAGGGAAGGGGTAAAGAGGTTTTGTGTGCGAGGCTTGGATTTCCAGCAAGCATGCGTGTGCGTATTTGATAGGAGTGAATGGAGACAAATGGTTTTTAATACTTGACGTGCTGTTGGAGTGTGAGCAAAGTAACATTTATGAAGGGATACAGGGAAACCGGCAGGCTGGACTTGAGTCCTGGAGATGGGAAGTACAGTGTCTGCACTCTGAAGG
>WNWK01017109.1:0-43169 GCA_009830355.1 Cherax destructor
TATATGAGTGGGGTAAGAGAGCAGGCAGACCGCCACCATAAGAGATGTTTACATCAGGGTAAACATGCCTAAATCACTTCTCATAAGAACAAATGCAAAAATAGCATTTATTGTTTTTAGAATAATAATAATTTATAATAATTGATCTGGAGCACTTTAAATGTTATCAGTACAGTGGTACCTGGTTTACGATGGTCCCCAAAATCGCCCTTTTATGTAAGTTTATTTTTAAATGCTTTTGTAAGTATATTTTGGGGGTGTAAAAGGACTAGTCTATTTTACATTATTCCTTATGGGGATAAATTCGTTTGGTAATGGCACTTGAACAGCATTCTCGAACGAAAAATATCGTAACTCGAGGTACCACTGTATTTGGTAGCTGACATTTAGACACTCCACAGCAATTATTATTATTATTATTATTATTATTATTATTATTATTATTTCCCTACAATATATTGTAAGGAAATACTACTACTACTACTACTACTAATAATAATAATAATAATAATAATAATAATAATTTGCGTGGAGTGCTCTAATTTCAGCTACCTAATACTGATGACATTTAAAGTGCTCAATCAATTATTATTATTCAAAAATAAAATGCTATTTTTGCATTTGTTCTTATAACAAGGTGAACCCCTCACAGTGATAAACATCTACAGATTACACAGTCAAACATTCACCACTTTAGTGAAAAACTAGGAAACCTGATAACTGATGCACACATAAACAAAGACCATTTGCTGCTCACAGGAGATTTCAATATAAATCTCCTACATGACCAGGACCCACAAGTAACAGAATTCACAAACACTATGAGCAACTGCTTGTTACTACCAACAATATCAAAACCTACAAGAATCTCCGAGACTAGTACCTCATACTAGACCACATCTGGACTAACACTATATCCCTTCTAAACTCAGGCATAATCACAGACAACACCACAGACCACTACCCGACCTTTCTCATAACCAACCTTGGTAAATTGCTCCAAGATATTACAAAAGTTACCTTCTGACTACATAATGAGTCAGCTGTAAATAACTTTATAACAGCTCTGATTAACATTGACTGGCATAATGAATTGGAAACATATTCAGATACTAATGAATGCATCAAGAATTTCCTTAAAAAAACCCACCACCTCTATAACAAACATTGCCCTAAAAAAACTAAACAGATCACAGCTAAGAGACTTAACAATCCTTGGCTAACACCCAGCATCCTTAACCCTTTGGGGGTCGACAGGCCTTCTCAGGAAAGTGTTCCTGGGGTCGAAAATTTTGGAAAAAAAAAATTAATTTTTCTTATGAAATGATAGAGAATCGTTTTCCGATCATAACGCCACCAAAATTATGAAATTTGATCGAAAACTAACGGAATTATGCTTTGGAAGTTAGCGGTAAGCCATGACACTTACGCATCAGCGATTTTGCCCACTTTGAGCCCTATTTTCGACAAATTCCAATGTTTCAGTCTCCTAAAATTATAGCTATTTCGCTAAAACTACATTTCTTCTATCGATAGAGTACAAGAAACCGCCTATTTACCAATTTCATCTACCCAAAATAGTGGTCAGAAAATGGCAATTTTCCAATTTCACACAAATTTCAAACGATGCCAATTTCAAAATAGGGTCCAGAGTAAACAAGGCAGACATTCCTGGCACTAAAATAACATGTTCTTTGTTCATTAGTCACGTCTCCAGGCCCCTGTTCCATTACTTTTGCTTTTCATTTTGAATTTTTATTCTCACAAAAATAGAAGATTTACTGTTATGTATACAACTGCATCATTGTAAAAATGGTATAAATAATATCAGAGCACTTGTGCATGAATATAAGACTCGCCAGTTGATGTGTATTGGAGGCATGGTGTGATTTGTTTACTCTTGAACATCGTCAAAAATCGAACATTTTTGCTACTTTGAGCTCAATTTCAAGGTACTTGTCACTGTCATACCAATCAAAATCATCTCTATTTCTGTAATATATCTTCCATTCTATCAAATGAGACCAAGAAAACGAGAATACATCAATAAATACCATACGAAAATCGACTGCAAAGTCGCTGTTTTAATCGAAAAAAACGGTCAGAGTTTTTTCTCTCATTATGCAGTGTGTACTGCAGGATTTTTATACTGCGCACACTGACCACACAGACCCATTCTTTCATATGTATGCCTACCAGACGTTTTCTGCTTAAATTGAGGCCGCTAGAATTTGGGCGTACTAGTACGGCACCAACCCCTGCTCGTAAACGTACTAGTACGGCACCGACCCCGAAAGGGTTAAATCCATTAACAAAATGCACCAATATGAAAAACAATACAGAAGGGGTCTAATAACCAGAGAACAATCCAAACGCTACTCATCAATCCTTACCAGCCTGATAAGAAGGTCAAAAAAATTTTATTATGAGAACAGACTCCAGAACATAAAAGGTGATATGAAAAAGACCTGGAAGACCCTATCTGCAATTCTAGGAAATTAAAAGATATCGAAAAACAACACCATCAAATTATCAAAAACAGATGAACCCCCTACTCTCACCTACTGAGACAGCAAACAGACTTAATGTTTTCTTCTCCACCATAGGAAAGAATCTAGTGAGTAAAATCCCAAGCTCGAACACCCGTCCAACAGACTACCTCACAAACACCTACCCTAATACGCTATTCCCAGCTCCTACCAACACCCTTAAAAACAAGGCAGGAGACATAAACAGCTTACCAACTTTTATGTACAAAAAAGCTTCACAGGTACTGTCACCAATTATAGCAACACTATTCAATAAATCCATTGAAGCCTCTACCTTTCCATCAATTCTCAAAATAGCTAGGGTCACCCCGATCCACAAAGGAGGTGATCAAACAGACTTGAATAATTATAGACCAATTTCTAATTTACCACTGCTTTCTAAAATCTTCGAAAAATTAATTCATAGACAAATCTATCCCTACCTCGTCTCACACAATGTACTCAACCCCTGTCAATTTGGATTCAGGACAAACAAGAGCACAAACGATGCTATTATGCACATGTTGGAGTTAATATACACATCACTTGAGAAGAAAGAAGTCCCACTGGGAATCTTCATTGATCTACGCAAAGCTTTTGATACAGTCGACTATGATTTACTGCTCACAAAATTAGCACACTATGGTATAAGGGGGCACCCACTCAACTACCTAAAGTCATACCTTAGCAACAGAAACCAATACAGTGGTACCTCGAGTTACGATGGTCCCCAAAATCGCCCTTTTATGTAAGTTTATTTTTTTAAATGCTTTTGTAAGTATATTTTTGGGGGTGTAAAAGGACTAGTCTATTTTACATTATTCCTTATGGGGATAAATTCGTTTGGTAATGGCACTTGAACAGCATTCTCGAACGAAAAAATATTGTAACTCGAGGTACCACTGTACGTGTACACAAATGGATTGAACTGTTCCACACAACAAATTACAGTCGGAGTCCCTCAAGGAAGTGTCCTGGGGCCACTCCTATTCCTCATTTACATAAATGACCTACAGAATGCATCACAACTACTCAAACCCATTTAATTTGCAGATGACACAACATATGTCTTTTCTCACCCAAATCCAGTTATACTGGCCAACACTGTTAATGCCGAATTACAGAAAATATCAACATGGATGACGACTAACAAGCTTACTCTCAGTACTGACAAGACCTACTTCATACAGTTTGGAGGCAAAGCCACAAATGTTCCACTTAACATAACGCTCAATGGTTCACCCATCACAAGACTCACAGAGGGAAAATTCCTAGGAATCCACCTTGACAGTAGCCTTAAATTCCAAACACACATACAACAAATTTCCAAGAAATCTCAAAGACAGTAGGCATATTATCAAAGATACGCTATTATGTGCCACAATCAGCTCTCCTTGCACAATATCATTCACTTATCTACCCTTATCTCACCTATGGAATCTGTGCATGAGGATCAAAAACTACTCACCGTAAAGAACATTCATACTTATTCTTGTGCCTACTACATATATAAAACTTTACACTCTAATATAAACCCTCCGCTCAAAATTCTCCTCACCAACTTTAATAGGACCCATGACCACAACACAAGATACAGATCACTTTTTGATATACCCAGAGTTCATATCAACCTATGTAAAAATTCTATGCACATAAAGGGCCCCAGAATCTGGAATTCATTACCAGTAAATATTAAGATAACCTTGTCTGAGAATCATTTTAAGACTACTCAAAAACCACCTACTCACCCTTACCTAAATACTCATACTCAAAAAATACTCATTGTTATTTCTCCTATAAGATAATTACATTTTTATTATTATTATGTACGATAATATTACTTTAAAAAATGCTCAGTATTTTTTTTCTATAAGATAATCTCAATTTGTACTATTATAACATTGTAATATTACCACCTACTCACCATAAACTAAATACGCATTCTGTAAATTACTTTAAAAAAATACTCAGTCATTTTCCCAAAAATAATTTCAATTTTTACTCTTAACTACCATCCTACTAAACACTTGCTGCAAAGTAGTGTCACCATATTATAATTTGCCAAATGAAATGTCATCATATTGTAATCTGCCCAATGTTTAAGCAAATCAAATTCCCATCAATCTATCAAATATTATGTACATAGTCCATAAGTTTTTAGATTAAGCTGCCTGTTATGCCCTGGCATGTCAGTGGCTCTCCTTGCACTTCTATGTAAATCTCTATGTAAAATTGCGATGAAATAAAAATTATTATTATTATTATAAGTTACTGTCAAAAATGCTCAATGTTATTTTCCTTAAGATAATCTCAATTTCATATTACCATTCTCCTAAACACTTGTTACAATCTAATATCATATAATAATTTTAACAGTATATCATCATCATATTGTAATTTGAAAACAAATTTTAACTAGAATAAACTCAATAAATTTCTCTAATATTATGTACATAGTCTATAAGTCACTAGATTAAGCTGTCCCTAATGCCATGGCATGTCAGTGGCTCTCCTTGCACTCAGTTTATATTGTAACTACCAATACCTATGTAATCTGCAATGAAATAAAATTTACTTTACTTTACTTTACTTTACATTTA
Source organism: Cherax destructor (assembly GCA_009830355.1). NCBI lineage: Eukaryota > Metazoa > Arthropoda > Malacostraca > Decapoda > Parastacidae > Cherax > Cherax destructor. The sequence continues at coordinate 5,129 of WNWK01017109.1, forward strand.
GGCATGTTTACCCTGATGTAAACATCTTTTATGGTGGCGGTCTGCCTGCTTCTCTTACCCCACTCATATAATATGGCATATATTATTCATTTCAGCATCTTTATTACAGTTCTAGGGTATTTATCATGTTTCTGATAGCAATTTGGAATAAATGTAATAGATAGATAACCTTTATTTAGTATGTACATTCATTACTTACTGCTTCCTTAACCTACTGAACCATGAACAATCATAAAACACATGAAAACATAGTAAAATATTGTACTATATAGTACAACATACATGTTATACTGTAGTTTAATAACAAATACTAATGAGTAAACAAAACACTCAGTGAGTGAGTGGTGTGCTGGCTGGCTGCCGGGTCGGAGGGAAGGTAGTAGGGATGCTTGGGTGGCGGGAAACTTAAATATGATTTGGTGGGTGGGAATTTGGCGGCTGGGAATTTGGCGGCCGGGAATTCGCGAATGTGTGAAGCCCGCGAAAGTGGAAAACGCGAATGTTGAGGGAGACCTGTATATGAGGCATAAGCATTACTATTTCACGTAATACACGTTTTGGCCACAGTTGTATCTTTCCACTTGTGCAGACGTGACTATTCTGCAACATGTATAATACCAGTTCCAAAGTCTAGCTGACTACAGTGGACCCCCAAGTATTGGCCGTAATCCATTCCAGGAGCTAGGCCTTAACTCGAACTGGCCGAAAGTCAAACCATTATTGCCCATAAGAAATAATGTAAATACAATTAATCCGTTCCAGACACCCAAAAATATTCACAAAAAATTATTTTTTAAAGAATAACTATAGTTTTACATACATAAAACACATAATAACAACACATATTAAATTTATAAATTTACAATTAAAATAACATTTACTTACCTTTATTGAAGAGACTTGCTGGCATCTGGAAGATAGGGAGGAGGACTGAGGGAGGGCTTAGTGTTTGGAAGGGGAATCCCCCTCCATAAGGACTTCAGGTATCAAAGCCCTATCTGGGGTTACTTCCCTTCTTGGTCTTTTAATGCTCTAGGACCAGCTTGAGAGTCACTGGACCCCTGTCTCACAAAATAACTGTCCACAGTCCTCTGTTTCTGGCGCCTCTTTAACATGTTCCTGAAGTGCAATATGGCTCTGTCACTGAACTTGTTGCAGGGTGGTATTTTTCAACAAAACTTTGCACATCATTCCATTTAGAACAAATCTCCTTAATCTCTGAAGAAGGCACCTCCAGTCTATCTTCCTCTTGTGAATCAATTTCCTCTACTGTGGTCTGATGCTGTTCCAGATGAAGCTCTTGCAGCTCTTCAGTGGTTAGCTCTACCCTGTGGTCCTCCACCAACTCTTTCACATCCTTAAAACTCACCTCCAACCCCAGGGACTTGCCCAATGCCACAATACCTTCCACAACAGGCACAGGGTCATCAGGGACAGGGTCAGCCTCAAACCCTTCAAAATCCCTCTGTTGGACACACCCTGGCCACAATTGTCTCCAAGCAGAGTTCAAAGTCCTGGAAGTCACTCCCTCCCAGGCCTTACCTATAAGGCTTATGCAATGGAGGATACTGAAGTGATTCCTCCAGAACTCTCTTAGAGTCAACTCAGTGTCTGAGGTCATTCAAAGAACTTTTGAAACTGCTTTTGTGTAGAGTTTTTTGAAGTTAGAAATGACCTGCTGGTCCATGGGCTGGATGAGAGGAGTGGTGTTAGGAGGCAAGAACTTCACTGTGATGAAACTGAACTCATCAGACAAAAAGTCTGCCAAGTTGTGAGGATGAGCAGGAGCATTGTCCAGTACCAGGAGGCACTCGAGTACCAATTTCTTTTCCTGTAGGTATTTTTTCACACTGGGGCCAAACACTTCATTGAACCATTCTAGGAAAATCTGCTTTGTGACCCATGCCATAGTGTTAGCCTTCCAAAACACACACAATTTACTCTTGGTGACATTGTGTTTCTTGAACACTCTGGGATTTTCAGTGATACACCAGTAAAGGCTTCACTTTAAAATCCCCACTAGCATTACTACACAACATGAGAGTTAGCCCGTCTTTCCTAGGCTTGTGTCACGGCAGTGCCTTTTCCTCCTGAGTAATGTAGGTCCTCTTTGGCATTTTCTTCCAAAAGAGGCCTGTTTCATCACAATTAAATACTTGTTGGGGTTTGAATTTTTCTGTGTCTACAAACCCCTTAAATTCACTCACAAACTTTTCAGCAGTACGTTTGTCTGAACTGGCTGCCTCACCATGCCTTACAACACTGTGTATGCCACTACGTTTCCTAAATCTGTCAAACCAGAATTTGCTGGCCTTAAAATCACTCACATCAGCACTGGTTCCAGGCATTTTCTTGACAAGATCTTCGTGCAACTGCCTCACCTTTTCACAAATTATCGCCATGGAAACACTATCACTCACTATCTGTTTTTCGTTGATCCACACCACCAACTTCTCAACCTCATCCACTGTCTGTAATCTATTTTTCATTAACATATCAACACCTTTCACAACATTAGCTTCCTTGATTTCTTTTCTCTTGCCAGGATAGAGGTGATAGTAGATTTGTTTTTGTTGTACATCTTGGCAAGCTCCCCACACGTACGCCACTCTTATATTTTTCTACTAGTATCTCCTTCTTCAGTTCGATGGTGTTCCTCACTTTCTTTACCACAGGGGTGCCACTAGGAAGCTTCTTTGGACCCATGATGACTTATTTCACAGTGACAATCAATAAACACAATAAAATTATTATGAAATGTTTGAATGAGCATGCTGGGTAATGTTCACTCAATGGTAAACAAAGCTAGACTGGCTCACAACGCCTGCACGGGGAGGCGCGCAAGCGTGAGCAGGCAGACAAGTCTGATACGCAGGTCGATACTCTGGGAAACGGATGATAGTCAGGGGAAAATTGAGCCGAAAAAAGCGACCAAAACTCAAGTCGGCCGATACTCGGGGGTCCACTGTATCAGGTTCATGAGCGGCTCTCTCTGAGACAGAGAGAGACAGGCCCACCAGCCAGTCAGCCAACCAACCGGCCAGCCAGCCAGCCGGCCAGCTGAACACGTCAGTCAGTTTATTCAGGTAAACATACACATAAATACGTACTGTACAGTTGTTGCATAAATTATCATACATAGAAGCATATGTAAACACTGCATGTATTGACTGGTATGCAGGAATCAACTAAGTTTATCACAAAACACCGATCTGAAATCCCTCTGTCCACCTCTCAGCGCTCCAATTTTTTTCCTCAGAAGTGGCACCGTGTTAGTTGAATTTTATGGAGTGTTTGTCGAAAATATGCTGCAATTTTGCAATAGTGCAATGGAGAAAATGGTCTACTGTACCTCTTTATTGGGGTAGACGATATCTGTATCAGGCAGTGACACTTAATGAGGATTCGCTCTGGAGCTTCCCTCACTGGTTGTGGTTGGGGGGACATGTCACTGTTGAGCGGCAGGTACAGGTGTGGTACTATACATTTGTACTATCTGCTTTATGATATTGAGGGTGAATTCTGCATAATGAAGTCGTTTTCCAGTCTTCATTTCATATGTATTGAAAGCATTGAGCATCGCAATGTTTACAATACCTTTGAAGAGTTTCGAGAGTATCTACTCTGAGCCCGGCCATGGGCCAGGCTCGTCTGGTGCTTGCCTGGTTAACCAGGCTGTTGCTGCTGGAGGCCCGCTGCCCCACATATCCATCACAGCCTGGTTGATCTGGCACCTGGTGAAGATATTTGTCCAGTTTCTCTGAAGGCTTCTACACTGGTTCCAGCCGTGTTTGGATATCTTCTGGTAAGATGTTGAATAGTCTGGGACCCCGGATGTTAATACAGTGCTCCCGTATTGTCCCCACCGCACCCTGCTCCTCACTGGGTTTATTTTACACTTTCTCCCATATCTCTCACTCCAGTATGTTGTTATGGCAGTGTGCAGATTTGGGACCAGGCCTCAAGTACTTTCCATGTATATATTATCATGTATCTCTCTCTCCTCCGCTCCAATGAGTACATGTTCAAGACTTGAAGGCGTTCCCAATAATTTAGATGTTTCAATGGCTCAATGTGAGCCGTAAACGATCTCTGGATTTGTTCCAGCTCTGCTATTTCTCCTGCCCTGAACGGGGCCGTCAGCACTGAGCAGTATTCTAAGTGAGGGAGCACTAGCGATTTGAATAGTGTCACCATCGGCATTATTTCCCTTGTTTTGAAAGTTCTCAATACCCACCCCGTCATCTTCCTGGCTGTTGTGATCTTTGTCTTGTTATGGTCTTTAAACGACAGATCAGCAGACATAATTATTCCCAAGTCCTTTACGTGTTCCTTTCGTCATGTGGTGACCTCTTGCGTTTTGTATATAGTGTTCCTTTTGAGTTCTTCATTTTTCCATTAGCAGTGAACTATCACCATTGAACGTCATGTTGTTCCACTGCCCATTGGAAGACCTTGCTTATGTCCTCCTGGAAAAACACTTCCATGTACCACTTGCGACTCCTACGCACACAATCAATTAACCCTATCATCATGTCACACTTGTCTACTAGTTGCATATTGTTCGTATAGTCGACGACAACAACTGGCTTTACAATGCATTCATTAATGTCCCTGTTCACTTTGTACCATCTTGATTCTGTGGATGGCTAACAGCAACGTCATGTTCCATTTGTCATGACACGTCAGTGCCATGATGTCATTAGTATGAAATGCTTGCACTGCACCTTCAGCACTGCCTCCAGTGAACTTTGGCATAAGTTTTCTATTTCTTCTCACTGTTCCACATACAGTGGTACCTCGGGTTACGAGCTTAATTCATTCCAGAAGACTGAGTGCCGATACCGAATGAATTTGTTCCCATAAGGAATAATGTAAATTAGAGAACTTTCAACAAGAAACTTAAGACTCTCTCCGACCTCTGACTTTAACCTTGTTCAACGTTTTCGTGTCATTTATCCCTCTCTGCCCTATTTCTATGGCCTTCCCAAAACTCACAAACCTGATATTCCTCTGCATCCCATCATATCTTCTAGAGGTTCTGTCTCTTATTCTCTTGCTTCTTGGCTAGCCAAAACCCTCACTCCCTTTCTTGGTACTTTTTCTCCTGCCCACCTTCCTCACTCTCAAGACTTCATCGAACGGGTTCGCTCTCTCCTGACCTGTAAGATGCTTAGTCTTGATGTCGAGTCCCTCTTCACTAATGTCCCTCTTGATGATGTCCTTAATTTTCTTAGAGAGAAGGCCAATGAAAGGTTACTTCATCTCCCTATACCTACTGATGTCTTTCTTGATCTTATCCGCCTTTGTGTGGACTCCACTTCCTTTTCTTTTCAAGGTAAATATTATTCTCAAACCTTTGGTGTCGCCATGGGCTCTCCTCTATATCCTGTTCTTGCTAATCTTTACATGGAATACTTAGAGAATGTTCTTCTTCCCACTATTGATGTACGTCCTTCACTCTGGTTCTGCTATGTAGATGACATCTTTGCTCTTTGGCCTCATGACTCAAGTCTCTTCCAACCATTTCTTGATGCTCTTAATAATCTTGCCCCTTCCATTAAGTTTAAAGCTGATTGGGAATCTAATTCTTTGCTTCCTTTCCTTGATGTTCATGTCCACCGCTCAGTTACAGGTTTTGCCTTTTCCGTGTACCGCAAGCCTATGCACAGTGACATGTACATTCACTACTTTTCTTATTATGCCTCCTCTGTCAAGAAAAGTGTTCTTATCTCCCTCTTTCTCCGTGCTCAGTTCCTTGAAGCAGAAATTTCCACTCTTCATAATTCATTTTCCTGTCTTGGCTACCCTTCCCATTTCATAGACTCTGCTTTCTCTCGTGCCAAATGGACTTTCTTCTCTCCTAAACCCTCTACTCCTGGGAACTCTCCTGTCCTCTGCCTTCCCTACATCTCTGGTCTCTCTAATCTCAACAACTCTCTCCGTTCCTTAGACATCAAACTTACCTTTCGCCAGACTAACACTCTTCACACTAATCTTGTTCATACCTCCCTCCTTCTATAGATTCTCCTGGTGTCTACTCTATTTCTTGTTCCTCCTGTCCTCTTCAGTACTTTGGAGAAACTGGCCGATCTCTTTCTGACAGACTTAGGGAGCACAAAAATAGTGTTAGGCTTGCCGACACTAACAATGCTCTTTTCTTTTATGTCAGAGATCACAGTCGTCATATTGATTGGTCTTCTGCTAAAACTGTCTACCCTACGTCCAACTTTCACAGTCGCTGTCTGGTTGAATCCTCCCTTATACACAACTTTCCCTGTTGAATCTTAGCCCTGGCTTTGTCTCTGTAGATGCTTTCCTCTCCCATTACATTGTTAAATGCTCCAAACTTCAGAACACCCGTGACTTAACCTGATTTCTTCCCCTTCTATCTCTTCCCCCTTCTCCTCTTTCTTCTTTCTCCTCTGGGTTTTCTTTCTTTTCTTTTGCCTTGTATTTGTCCTTCTTTATTTTATTTTCATTTTTTCCCCCTCTGTGTTCTTGTCCTTACCCTATGTGGGCTGCCAGCTTCATTGCAGTGCTCCTTTCCTAGAATATGACTGATTCCACTACTACTACTACCACTACCACTACTACCTCCATTATTACCCCTCCACCACTTTCTTGTGCCCTCCCCTGTCTGCCTGCCTGCCTATAAATACCCCTTCTACCTGTCCTTTGTGTTAGTGTGACTTTGTAAATGGTCCAAGCCGGACCAAAACGTCATCGTGAGCTCCTCTCTTTTTTTTATGTGCGGGTTGTGTGTGTATAGATTAATCTGTTTCAGACCCCCAAAAATACACTTACAAAAATACACTTACATAATTGTTCGAGTTGGGAGCTGTTCGTATGCCGAGGTACCACTGTACGTAGTACATTGATATTGTTCACATGGAGGAAATCAGCGAGCATAGAGCTTGTATACCAGTTGTCTGTGAACAGTGTATGACCCTTGCCCAGTTATGGCCCCATCATCTTGTGAACATCACCAGAAATGTCCAACGTCTGCCTGGTATCACGAGTGTGTTTCTCCCAGTGAAGACAATGGCATCCAACACTATGCCATTCTCACAGTCACACAACAAAAAGTTTTATACCAGAGCAATTACGTTTGCTGGGTATATATTGTTTGAATGACAGTCGTCCCTTGAACAGAAGTGCAACATTCGTAGCAACAGTGTGAATCTTTTGCAGGGAAGGAGGTCACAGAAGACAGGAGTACTGAGGAAGTAGTCTGTGGACCAGTACTGTGCTATATTGTTCTCTACTTAGAAATCACCTCATCTCCCAAAATTAACAACACAAACACTATACAGTCATCCCTTGGTTTTCGCTTGTCCCAGTTTTCGCCGATTTTGGTTTTCGCCGACTTTTTTCAGGGAAAATTTGTCTTAGTTTTCGCCGATTGTTTTAGTTTTCGCCGACCGTATGGGACCTGTCCACCAGTGCCACGCACATACAAAGGCCGTAGGCCCGCCACCCACGCACCTCCCACGCACATTGTCACGCAGTCTAGCATTGTTTATGCTTGAGTGAACATCACCCCAGGAGTTTATACAAAACATTTATTAACAATTCATCGTTTTTGTGCCTTGATTATTGTGTGTGACTACTAAATAAGCTACCATGGGCCCAAAGAAAGCTCCTAGTGCCACTTCTTTGGTAAAGAAAGTGAGGAACACTGTAGAAATGAAGAAAGAAATAGAAAATATGATAGTGAGAAACACGATGGAGTTTAAGAGTGTAGCAGGCATGCAGGGAGTGTAGCAGGCATGCAGGGGTAGCAGGCATGCAGGGAGTGTAGCAGGCATGCAGGGAGTGTAGCAGGCATGCAGGGAGTGTAGCAGGCATGCGGGAGTGTAGCAGGCATGCAGGGAGTGAGCAGGCATGCAGGGAGTGTAGCATGCATGCAGGGAGTGTAGCAGGTATGCAGGGAGTGTAGCAGTATGCAGGGAGTGTAACAGGTATGCAGGAGTGTAACAGGTATGTAGGGAGTGTAGCATGTATGCAGGGAGTGTAGCATGTATGCAGGGAGTGAGCAGGTATGCAGGGAGTGTGCAGGTATGCAGGGAGTGTAACATGTGTGCAGGGAGTGTAGCATGTGTGCAGGGAGTGTAGCATGATGCAGGGAGTGTAGCAGGCAGGGAGGGAGTGTAGCAGGCAGGGAGGGAGTGTAGCAGGCAGGAGGGAGTGTAACAGGCAGGGAGGGAGTGTAGCAGGCAGGGAGGGAGTGTAGCAGGCAGGGAGGGAGTGTAGCAGGCAGGGAGGGAGTGTAGCAGGCAGGGAGGGAGTGTAGCAGGCAGGGAGGGAGTGTAGCAGGCAGGGAGGGAGTGTAGCAGGCATGCATTCAAGTGACCCCGGATAAGGACTTGGTACCTAGAGTCCTTATGGAGGGGGATTCCCCTTCCAAAAATTAGGGTCTCTTCCCTCTCCCCTCTTCCCTCTCTCCCATCCAGCAACATCAGTCTTCAATAAAGGTAAGTGCCACATTCAGTTCATTCATTTGTGCATGTAAATCTATCTTTAAGGCCCCCAATTTTTTTTTTTTCCAAACTTCTGGGTTTCTGGAACGGATTAATTGAATTTCCATTATTTCTTATGGGGAAAATAGTTTTGGTTTTCGCCGATTTTGGTTTTAGCCGATCCATCTGGAACGGATTAAAATCGAAAACCGAGGGATGACTGTATATTATCGCCACCATCAACTCAAAAATTGCCAAATTTTATAAGATTATCTTATTAGGTATAATGTGCTAAATATAATACACTGTAACTTGTTATTCAACTACATGTACTTGTTAATTTAATTACTGCTAAACCACTACTATCTCTGTTGATATATAAAAAAACAATGTTCAATTCGAACCAACTATGATATATATGTCTAGTATCAAGTAGTCTGTAAAGCATTAGGTTTAGTCTGCCCGAAATGCCTCGGCATGATAGTGGCTTTCTTTGCACTTAGCAAATCAATATTGTAATTACACATTGTAAACTATGCAAGGAAATAAACTCCTTAATCCTTACGTATGAGGCATAAGCATGACAGAGCAAGGAATAAATACATTTCGGCCACAGTTGTATCTTTCCACCTGTGCAGCCGTGGCAGTTCTGCAATCTCTGTGTTGTCCATTATATAGCAGTAGTAGTTGTTCATCTGGGTGACGATCAGGTTCTTTATAGGCTCGTCAAAGTACGTATTTTTGAAAATACTCTATAGACTCATTCGGAATGGAGGCATTCTGGGAGGATAACATTTCCACTGGCATCAAAATTGAAAGGATGTGGAACGAATATTGTACTTTCTGTCCAGTTTTATTCGTGGTGTGATGGTGCAGGATGGACCTGTGACATGGGCATGGGGGAGCAGGAGGAGGGACGGGAGTGGAAACAGCACATGGTTGAGGGGGTGCCGGGCGGTCCTTTGTCTGACCGCCCACCTCGCCATGTGGCCCAGGCACCATGCCATCCACCTCCTCCTCCTCCTCCATCCCTGCATATTCCCCTTCATGATCGATATCACTGTTGTGACTTCCCACGACCCTTGGGGACTGCATATGGCACACTGCCTGAACGTAGGCGACAACGATTAAAGGTACGGTTCAATGGAGAATAATGTGTATCACTGTCACTCGAAGAATCCTCTAATGGCATAAAATCAATCTCATTATCATTTATATCACTTTCACTATTGTCATCACCAAAACTGCGAGAAAATTATAATTTCTGTTTGCCTAGTTGCCTCTTGAGTAATAACACTGGCCACCCTAGAGGTGATGGGCTGAGGGTCATCTGGGTTATCATCAATATTTGTACTAATTCCTCGATCATTTGTGGCCACATCAGTCTCAGATCCACTAAACTTGGATTCTACATCACTTTCCTCGAGTAAGAGGGTGTTAATACAATGGGGGTGTGAGTGAATCCTGAGGGTTTACCATGATGATAACCCAAGCTGGTGCTGTAATTAACTGGTGCTACCACGCAGTACTGCTGCAGTCAGAATGATAAATTCTCACTCCAGACAACATACTCCACCAATATTCAAAAGTTTAAAACTACTCACTGTCAAGAGCATTCATACTTATTATTGTGCCTACTACATTTTTAGAAAACTACACTCAAACATAAACCCTCCACTCAAACTTCTCCTCACCAACCTTAACAGGACACATGACCATAACACTAGACACAGATCACTGTTTGATGTACCCAGTGTCCATATCACACTGTGCAAAAACTGTATGCACATAAAGGGCCCCAAAATTTGGAATTCATTACCAGTAAATACTAAAGTAACCCGGTCTGAACATCAATTTAAGACTTCTCAAAAACCACATACTCACCCTAAATTAAAAACTCAATATGTACTCAATACAGTGGACCCCCAACTATCAGCCGGTTTGAGTATCGGCCGACTTAAGTTTCGGTCGTTTTTTGGCCCAATTTTTCCCCGACTATCGGCCATTTCCTCGATTCAGCCGGCGTACCAGACCTGTCCGCCTGTCTGTGCTTGCGTGCCTCCCCGCGCAAGCGTCGTGAGCCAGTCTAGTTTTGTTTACCATTGAGTGAACATTACCCAGTGTGCTCATTCAAACATTTCACAATAATTTTATTGTATTTATTGATTGTCACAGTGAAATAAGTCACCATGGGTCCAAAGAAGCTTCCTAGTGGCACCCCTGTGGTAAAGAAAGTGAGGAACACAATCGAACTGAAGAAGGAGATAGTAGAAAAATATGAGAGTGGCGTACGTGTGGGGGAGCTTGCCAGGATGTACTGCAAAAACAAATCTACTATCCCTCTATCCTGGCAAAGAGAAAAGAAATCAAGGAAGCTGATGTTGCGAAAGGTGTTGACATGTTTGCCAAAAATAGATCAAAAACAGTGGATGAGGGTGAGAAGTTGTTGGTGGTGTGGATCAACGAAAAACAGATAGCGGGTGATAGTGTTTCCATGGTGATAATTTGTGAAAAGGCAAGGCAGATCTTGTCAAGAAAATGCCTGGAACCAGTGCTGATGTGAGTGATTTTAAGGCCAGCAAAGGCTGGTTTGACAGATTTAGAAAATGTAGTGGCATTCACAGTGTTGTAAGGCATGGTGAGGCAGCCAGTTCAGACAAACTTGCTGCTGAAAAGTTTGTGACTCAAGTTAAGGGGTTTGTAGACACTGAAAAATTCAAACCCCAACAAGTGTTTAATTGTGATGAAATAGGCCTCTTTTTGAAGAAAATGCCAAAGGACCTACATTACTCAGGAGGAAAAGGCACTGCCTTGACACAAGCCTATGAAAGACAGGCTAACTCTCATGTTGTGTAGTAATTCTAGTGGGGATTTTAAAGTGAAGCCTTTACTGGTGTATCACTGAAAATCCCAGAGTGTTCAAGAAACACAATGTCACCTAGAGTAAATTGTGTGTGTTTTGGAAGGCTATCACTAAGGCATGGGTCATGAAGCAGATTTTCCTGGAATGGTTCAATGAAGTGTTTGGCCCCAGTGTGAAAAAATACCTACAGGAAAAGAAATTGGGACTCAAGTGCCTCCTGGTACTGGACAATGCTCCTGCTCATCCTCACAACTTGGCAGACTTTTTGTCTGATGAGTTCAGTTTCATCACAGTGAAGTTCTTGCCTCCTAACACCACTCCTCTCATCCAGCCCATGGACCAGCAGGTCATTTCTAACTTCAAAAAACTCTACACAAAAGCAGTTTCAAAAGTGCTTTGAAATGACCTCAGACACTGAGTTGACTCTAAGAGAGTTCTGGAGGAATCACTTCAGTATCCTCCATTGCATAAGCCTTATAGGTAAAGCCTGGGAGGGAGTGACTTCCAGGACTTTGAACTCTGCTTGGAGACAATTGTGGCCAGGGTGTGTCCAACAGAGGGATTTTGAAGGGTTTGAGGCTGACCCTGACCCTGATGACCCTGTGCATGTTGTGGAAGGTATTGTGGCATTGGGCAAGTCCCTGGGGTTGGAGGTGAGTGGCAAGGATGTGAAAGAGTTGGTGGAGGACCACAGGGTAGAGCTAACCACTGATGAGCTGCAAGAGCTTCATCTGGAACAGCATCAGACCACAGTAGAGGAAATTGATTCACAGGAGGAAGATAGACTGGAGGTGCCTTCTTCAGAGATTAAGGAGATTTGTTCAAAGTGGAATGATGTGCAAAGTTTTGTTGAAAAATACCACCCTGAGCAAGCTGAAATAAGCCATCTCTGCAACAAGTTCAGTGACAGAGCCATATTGCACTTCAGGAACATGTTAAAGAGGCGCCAGAAACAGAGGACTGTATACAGTTATTTTGTGAGACAGGGGTCCAGTGACTCTCAAGCTGGTCCTAGAGCATTAAAAGACCAAGAAGGGAAGTAACCCCAGATAGGGCTTTGATACCTGAAGTCCTTATGGAGGGGGATTACCCTTCCAAACACTAAGCCCTCCCTCAATCCTCCTCCCTATCTTCCAGATGCCAGCAAGTCTCTTCAATAAAGATAAGTAAATGTTAGTTTAAATGTTTATTTCAATATTTATTTATAAATTTAATACTGTATGTAGTATTTGTGTTTTCTGTATGTACGACTATATTTTTTTTTTCAACACGTCGGCCATTTCCCACTGAAGCGGGGTGGCCCAAAAGGAAAAACAAAAGTTTCTCCTTTTACATTTAGTAATATATACAGGAGAAGGGGTTACTAGCCCCTTGCTCCCGGCATTTTAGTCGCCTTTTACGAAACGCATGGCTTACGGAGGAAGAATTCTGTTCCACTTCCCCACTATAGTTATTCTTTAAAAAATGAATTTTTTGTGAATATTTTTGGGTGTCTGGAACGGATTAATTGTTTTTTTTATTATTAATACATCAGCCGATTCCCACCAAGGCAGGGTGGCCCGAAAAAGAAAAACTTTCGTCATCATTCACTCCATCACTGTCTTGCCAGAGGGATGCTTTACACTACAGTTATAAAACTGCAACATTAACACCCCTCCTTCAGAGTGCAGACACTGTACTTCCCATCTCCGGTTTCCCTGAATCCCTTCATAAATGTTACTTTGCTCACACTCCAACAGCACGTCAAGTATTAAAATCCATTTGTCTCCATACACTCCTATCAAATACGCTCACACATGCTTGCTGGAAGTCAAAGCTCCTCGCACACAAAACCTCTTTTACTCCCTCCCTCCAACCTTTCCTAGGCCGACCCCTACCCCGCCTTCCCTCCATTACAGATTTATACACTCGAAGTCATTCTGTCTCGTTCCATTCTCTCTACATGTCCGAACCACCTCAACAACCCCTCCTCAGCTCTCTGAATAATAGTTTTGGTAATCCCGCACCTCCTCCTAATGTCCAAACTCCGAATTCTCTGCATTATATTCACACCACACATTGACCTCAGACATGACATCTCCACTGCCTCCAGCCTTCTCCTCGTTGCAACATTCATCACCCATGCTTCACACCCATATAAGAGTGTTTGTATAACTATACTCTCATACATTCCCCTCTTTACTTCCATGGACAAAGTTCTTTGTCTCCACAGACTCTGAAGTGCTCCACTCACCCTTTTCCCCTCATCAATTCTATGATTCACCTCATCCTTCATAGACCCATCTGCTGACATGTCCACTCCCAAATATCTGAATACATTCACCTCCTCCATACTCTCTCCCTCCAATCTGATATCCAATCTTTCGTCACCTAATCTTTTTGTTATCCTCATCACCTTACTCTTTCCTATATTCATTTTCAATTTTATTCTTTTACACACCCTACCAAATTCATCCACCAACCTCTGCAACTTCTCTTCAGAATCTCCCAAAAGCAGTGTCATCAGCAAAAAGCAACTGTGACAACTCCTACTTTGTATTTGATTCTTTATCTTTTAAACCCACACCTCTTGCCAAGACCCTCACATTCACTTCTCTTACAACCCCATCTATAAATATATTGAACAACCACGGTGACATCACACATCCTTGTCTAAGGCCCACTTTTACTTGGAAATAGTCCCCCTCCCTCCTACACACTCTAACCTGAGCCTCACTATCCTCATAAAAACTTTTCACTGCTTTCAGTAACCTACCTCCTATTCCATACACCTGCAACATCTGCCACATTGCCCCCCTATCCCTGTATCATACGCCTTTTCCAAATCCATAAATTCCACAAAAACCTCTTTATCCTTATCCAAATACAGTGGTACCTCGACTTACGATATTTTTTCATTCCAGAATGCTGTTCAAGTGCCATTACCAAACGAATTTATCTCCTTAAGAAATAATGTAAAATAGACTAGTCTGTTTAGACCCCTAAAAGTACACTTACAAAAGCATTTAAAAAAATAAACTTACATAAAAGGGTGTGTTTGGGGACCATCGTAAGTCGAGGTACCACTGTACTGTTCACCTATATGTTTCACTGTAAACACTTGGTCTACACACCCCCTACCTTTCCTAAAGCCCCCTTGTTCATCTGCTATACTGCTCTCTGTCTTACTCTTAATTCTTTCAATAATAACTCTACCATACACTTTACCAGGTACACTCAACAGACTTATTCCCCTATAATTTTTGCACTCTCTTTTGTCCCCTTTGCTTTTATACAAGGGAACAATACACTCTCTGCTAATCCCTAGGTACCTTACCCTCTTCCATACATTTATTAAATAATAGCACCAACCACTCCAAAATTATATCCCCACCTGCTTTTGACATTTCTATCTTTATCACATCAATCCCAGCTGCCTTACCCCCTTTCATTCTACCCACTGTCTCACGAACTTCCCCCACACTCACAACTGTCTCTTCCACACTCCTACAAGATGTTATTCCTCCTTGCCCTATACACGAAATCACAACTTCCCTGTCTTCATCAACATTTAACAACTCCTCAAAATATTCCCTCCATCTTCCCAATACCTCTAACTCTCCATTTAATAACTCTCCTCTCCTATTTTTAACTGTCAAATCCATTTGTTCCCTAGGCTTCCTCAACTTATTAATCTCACTCCAAAACTTTTTTTTATTTTCAACAAAATTTGTTGATAACATCTCACCCACTCTCTCATTAATTGTATTTACATTATTTCTTATGGGAAATAATGATTCGACTTTCGGCCAGTTCGAGTTAAGGCCTAGCTCCTGGAACAGATTACGGCCGATACTCGGGGGTCCACTGTACTTAACTTTACCAAATAATATAATTTATTTACTATTGCTATCTGCTATAATTAAAATACAGATGTACAACCCAATCAAACTATGATCATTTTCTCTAGTAGTATTAAGTAGTCTAAGCCATTAAATTTAGTCTGCCCATAATGCCATGGCATGATAGTGGCTCTCTTTGCACTGCAACTCATTATTGTAATTATATAAAGTCAGTGTAAACTGAAAAGCATTATTGTAATTACTGTATATAATCTCAATGTAAACTTGCAAGGAAATAAAAATCTGAATCTGAATCTGCAGGGTCCTCGATTTTTTCATACTGCGCACACTGAGTGCACAGACCCATTCTCTCATGTCTAGGCCTATCATGCCAAATTTTAAGGCAGGAAAAATAAAATGCCGATCTACGTTTGGTGTGTAAGAACGTAGATCAACGTTTGGACAGTAAAGAGTTAATGGTGTAAAAATTAATTTAACAGATTTTATCAAAAGGAGCTTGTTCAGCTATATTGGGTTGCATTATTGCTGTTAATTTTACTTTTACATCTATGCTGTTTTTTTGTCTGATGATGATGATTATTACAATTATGTGTTTTTAATATATTGCAGATCTTCCATACCCTGCTGCAGCCTTTCTTGTGGGCGTATGTGCTTGTATCTGTTTTGTGAACTCCCTATCTGGAGAATTTGTATTTGATGATTCTGAAGCCATTGTCAATAACAATGATATTCGAGGCGAGACTCCCCTTGGCAACCTTTTTCACAATGATTTCTGGGGAACTCGTCTTACTCATCCATCAAGTCACAAATCATATAGGCCGCTGACAGTGCTTTCATTCAGGTAGGTTTTTAATTTAATATACATTTTTGTAGAGCACATTACTTATTGGATATTTGTAGAAGCTCTAATTTTGATCATTAATAATTTCATATGTCCCAGAACTTTAAATTTTCCCAAGCTAATGTTAATTATTCAGTTTTCATTCTGATTGTTTCATTGCCTTCTCATGTATTGAAATTAATCATAAATTGGAAATGTCGTAAGCAATAAATAAACCAATTTTTTAAGTAGTATAATATTCAGAACTGTCATTTTAACATTCTCAGTAGAAAATACAAATGAGGTGTTTGGATTTGGTTGGATGCTAGTTTTTACTGCCTAATAGTCATAAGAATGTTAGATTATCATTAAAGCAATTGGTCTTTTATTTATGTGAACAACGATGCATTGTGATAAGTGGTTTAGAAAACTGATAAGTTGAAGATTGAGACACTTATGCAACATATGGAAATCTTCATTGAAGAAACATTTCACCACACAGTGGCTTCATCAGTCCAATACAAAGCAGAAAGGTGTAAGGAAAGGAGGAGTTTGAGGTAATCAGTCCCTCAGCATGGAATCGATGTGTTCAGTCCATCAATCTTGTAGAAAGTACAGCATATGGCCGGAGAAGTGGCTTATATACGTACTGTAATTAGGTGAGTGTAAGCAGGAGGAGGCGGGATCACAGTGGAACCATCCACTAGTGTAAGTAGGTCTTTGTCCAGAGGTTGGACAAGTGTTGAAGAATTCCTTGTATCAAGATACCATGATGGTGCAGTGTCCAACCTTTGGACGAAGACCTACTTACGCTAGTGGATGGTTCCACTGTGATCCTGCCTCCTCCTGCCATTAAATTTAGTCTGCCTATAATGCCATGGCATGATAGTCTCTCTCTTTGCACTGAAACTCATTATTGTAATTACATAATCTCAATGTAAACTTGCAAGGAAATAAAATTTGTATTTGTATACCTGACTACAGTATATAAGCCACTTCTCCGGCCCTATACTGTACTTTCTACAAGAGTGATGGACTAAACACATCAATTCCAGGCTGAGGGACTGATTATCTCAAAATCCTCCTCTCCTTACACCTTTCTGCTTTGTATTGGACTGATGAAGCCACTGTGTGGCAAAAAGTTTCTTCAATAAAGATTCCCATATGTTGCATAAGTGTCTCAATCTTCAACGATGCAGTGGGACATGTTTCCCTGTGATCCTCAAGGGTAACTTTTATCTGCAACCAGTAATTGTGAGTTGAGTTGGGTGTTCCTGTGTGGCTATCTTGTTATTCATAACTCATATCTGATCCTGTTTAGAATGAGCTTTGAAGGTAGGACCATTCATAAATAATTTTAATGAGTGCTTTTAGGCATTACATAAGCCTAGCAAACATCTGTCTATTGACGAGCACATAAGGTTCAGTGGTCACAATTAAGTGAAGCAATGATATGGGGCTTTTAAATGTAAATCTCCAAGTGGACATTAACCCCTTACCTGTCCAAACATAGATCTACGTTCTTACTGCTAGCCTTCCAAACGTAGATCAACGTTTTATTTTTTCTGCCTCCAAATTTGGCACAATTGGCCTGAGATGCCTGGTTAGTATGGAATGGGTCTTAACACTCAGTGTGTGCAGTATTAAAAAAAATCTGGGAACACTTGAGTACCTTGTGGGAGCACCAGTTTAATTGAGCACCAGCTAGAGCAAACAGTGGCAAACACCAGGGATTTACTGATGCTATGTGGTATTAACACCTCTTTTAAGAGGAAAGTGATGTTGACCCCGAGTTTAGTGGCTTTGAGATGGATGTGGCCAAAAGTGGTTAAGGAAATATCAAAAACCTTGATAATAACCCATGTGCAACAATTGTCCCACATCCTTTCAATTTTGATACCCCTGGTAGTGTCATCCTGCCAGAATGTCCTATAACCTATGCCCTAAGTAAAGAGAAATGATTCTAGAACGTGTGTAATACATGTTCGGCAGGCCAGCTGTCTGGCTGGCTGATTGACTATGGCTGTTTGTCTCTATCTCTGTATCTCTTTCTGTCTGTATTTGTCTATCTCTGTCTCTGCACATAAGTACAGTTAATCATACATAGTGTAAATTGCCTAGGATAACCCAAAAATCCAGACAAAGTGCTATACTGTGCTTTTAGATATAAGGCATAAGCATGACTGGCAAGTAATATGCATTTTCACTTGTTTAGGAATCAAATGTGACGACTGTGCATCATGTGTAATACCTATTGTTTCATGAGTGGTTCTTTGAAACAGAAAGAGAGACAAGCAGACAGAGAGACAGGAAGACAGAGACACACAGGCAGATAGATAAGCAGAGACAGAGATAAACAGAGGCAGCTAGACAGAAACAGACAGATAAACAAACAGACAGACATGTTTATGTGTAACAGTGAGAACAAATAAGCCAAGGTTCACTGGAGCAGTGCAGGTCATCAAATGTCACTCCACTGCTGCACTGTCAGCAGTGGAGTGACACTCATCTTACACTGTGCTTCAAGGAGTTTCGTATACTCCAGCGTGTCTAAAACATTGCTGGGACCTATAAATACTTTGTAAATATTTCTAGACAATAGTATGTGACCAAGGCAGGTAAAAATGTTCACCTGTCAGTGTGTTTGTGACTGTTTGATTACTATTTCAGTACCTAATATTAATGTCACAACAAAGATTGGCTATAAAATCACAAAAACTACTATAAATTGTAATTATCAGAACATAAAAGTTACATAAATTAAAAAAAATGAGAAAAAAGGTATATCGGCAACACTTCTGCAAGCGGCGGGACTCCATGTTGCCGTCAGGTGAGCATCCATCACCAACTTCACAGCCTTATACAGTGGACCCTCGAGTTTCCAGAGAGTCTGCCGAAGGGCAAAATTCACAAATGGCGAAACCATTTTCCCCATAAGAAATAATATAAATCCAATTAATCCATTCCAGACACCCAAAAGTATTAACAAAAAAAAATTTTTTTAGCTTATATATAGATTTACATACAGAAAACAATGAGACATCAAGTATAAAACAATAATAACATGACACTTGCCTTTATTGAAGACTGTTCTTGGTGTATGGAAGACAGGAGGAGGGTAGAGGATGGAGAATTTCCTAGTGTTTGGAAGGGGAATCCCCTTCCATAAAGACTTCATGTAACAAGTCCTTTTCTGGGGTTACTTCCCTTCTTTGTTTTTTAATGCCACTAGGACCAGCTTGAGAGTCACTGGACCCCTGTCGCTCAAAAAACTGTTCCAGAGTGCTCTGTTTTTGGCGTCTCTAAAATTTGCCTAAAATGGGACAAGGCATTGTCATTGAACATGCCGCAGACACGGCCTACAATAGCTTTGTTAGGGTGATGTTCCTCCACAAACGTTTGCACTTCACTCCACTTTGCACAAATGTTCTTAATCTTTGAAGAAGGCACCTTCCATCTCTCTTCCTCCTCCTGTGAAGCAATTTCCTCAGCTGTGGTCTGTTGCTGTTGCAGTTGAAGGTCTTGCAGCTCTTCAGTGGTTAGCTCTTCACTGTGGTCCTCCACCAACTCTTCCACATCCTCGCCACTCACACCCAACCCCATGGAATTCCCCAATGCCACAATTGATTGCACAACTGGCATAGGGTCAACAGGGTCAGCCTCAAACCCTTCAAAATCTTTGTTGAGGACACAATCTGGCCACAATTTTCTCCAAGCAGAGTTCAAAGTCGTGGAAGTCACTCCCTCCCAAGCCTTACCTATAAGGTTTATGCAATGGAGGATACTGAAGTGATCTTTCCAGAACTCTCTTAGGGTCAATTCAGTGTCTGAGGTTATGTCAAAGCACCTTTGAAACATTGCTTTGGTGTAGCATTTTTTGAAGTTTGAAATGATCTGCTGGTCCATGGGCTGGTTGAGAGGAGTTTTATTAGGGGGCAAGAACTTCACTTTGATGAAACTACTAAATTCCTCCACCATTTGGTCATCCACATCTGGAGGATGAGCAGGAGCATTGCCCATTACCAGGAGGCAATTGAGTGGCAATTTCTTTTCCAGGAGGTATTTCTTCACACTCAGGCCAAACACTTCATTAAACCAATCAAAGAAAATTTCCCTCATGACCCATGCCTTACTGTTAGCCTTCCACATCACACACAAATTAGCCTTGGCGACACTGTTTTTCTTGAACACTCTGGGATTTTCAGAGTGATATACCAGTAAAGGCTTCACTTTGAAATCCCCACTAGCGTTAGCACAGAACAAAAGAGTAAGCCTGTCTGTCATAGGCTTGTGTCCTGGCAGTGCCTTTTCTCCTGCGTAATGTAGGTCCTCTTTGGCATTTACTTCCAAAAGAGGCCTGTTTCGTCACAATTAAACACTTGTTGGGGGAGAAATCCTTCAGCCTCTACATAGTCTTTAAATTCCTGCACAAATTTTTCAGCCGCACATTTGTCAGAACTTGCAGCCTCACCATTCCTTACAACACTGTGTATGCCACTATGCTTCTTAAATTTCTCAAACCAGCCTTTGCTGGCCTTAAATTCAAAAACATCAGCACTCATTCCAGGCATTTTCTTTACAAGATTGTCATTTAGCTTCCTTGCCTTTTCACAAATTATCGACTCTACAACACTATCTCTCGCTAATTGTTTCTCATTGATCCACACCAACAACAAATTCTCAACATCTTCAAGTATTTTTTATCTCTTTTTTGTGAGCATATCTACCTCTTTCGCAACAACAGCTTCCTTGATTTTCCTTTTCTTCGCGACGATGGAAGTGATGGTTGAATGGGGTTTGCCGTACATCCTGGCAAGGTCGGCCACACGCACACCACTATCATATTTTGCAATGATTTCTTTCTTGAATTCTATCGTGTTTCTCACCTTCTTTACCCAAAGGGCTGGCAGTAGAAGCTTTCTTTGGGCCCAGGGTGGCTTATTTAGTAGTTGCAAGCACAAAAACGAATGGAATATTACGAAATGTATCTTATGAACGCGTGGGGAGATGGTCACTTGCTGATAAACAATGCCAGACTGCCTCTGAATGGTGTGTGGGGCACTTTTGTGTGCGCACGGACGGTGGAGGCCACTCTGGATGTGTTCCGTTCCACCGCCGAATCGCGAGACAAATCACAAAACGCCAAGATATTTTTTTTTTTTTTTTTTTTTTTTTCAACAAGTCGGCCGTCTCCCACCGAGGCAGGGTGACCCAAAAAGAAAGAAAATCCCCAAAAAGAAAAAACTTTCATCATCATTCAACACTTTCACCACACTCATACATAATCACTGTCTTTGCAGAGGAGCTCAGATACTACAGCTGAGAAAAGTCCCTCCCAGCTGTCACTATCTCAGACCCCTCCTTTAAAGTGCAGGCATTGTACTTCCCATTTCCAGGACTCAAGTCCAACTAAATCAATTAACTGGTTTCCCTGAATCCCTTCACACAATGTTACCCTGCTCACACTCCAACAGATCGTCATGTCCCAAAACCATTCGTCTCCATTCACTCCTATCTAACACGCTCACACATGCTTGCTGGAAGTCCAAGCCCCTCGCCCACAAAACCTCCTTTACCCCTTCCCTCCAACCTTTTCTAGGACGACCCCTACCCCGCCTTCCTTCCCCTACAGATTTATACGCTCTCCAAGTCATTCTACTTTGATCCATTCTCTCTAAATGACCAAACCACCTCAACAACCCCTCTTCAGCCCTCTGACAAATACTTTTAGTAACTCCACACCTTCTCCTAATTTCCACATTCCGAATTTTCTGCATAATATTTACACCACACATTGCCCTTAGACAGGACATCTCCACTGCCTCCAGCCTCCTCCTCGCTGCAGCATTTGCAACCCATGCTTCACACCCATATAAGAGTGTTGGTACCACTATACTTTCGTACATTCCTTCTTTGCCTCCATGGATAACGTTTTTGTCTCCACAGATACCTCAATGCACCACTCACCTTTTTTCCTTCATCAATTCTATGGTTAACCTCATCCTTCATAAACCCATCTGCTGACACATCAACTCCCAAATATCTGAAAACATTTACTTCTTCCATAATCCCTCTCTCCAATGTGATATCCAATTTTTCTTTATTTAAATCGTTTGATACCCTCATCACCTTACTCTTATCTATGTTCACTTTTAACTTTCTACCTTTACACACACTCCCAAACTCGTCCACTAACCTTTGCAACTTTTCTTTAGAATCTCCCATAAGCACAGTATCATCAGCAAAAAGTAACTGTGTCAACTCCCATTTGCATTTAATTCTCCATAATTTAATCCCACCCCTCTCCCCAACACCCTAGCATTTACTTCTTTTACAACCCCATCTATAAATATATTAAACAACCATGGTGACATTACACAACCCTGTCTAAGACCTACTTTTACGGGGAAGTAATCTCCCTCTCTCCTACACACCCTAACCTGAGCCTCACTATCCTCATAAAAACTCTTTACAGCCTTCAGTAACTTACTACCTATTCCATACACTTGCAACATTTGCCACATTGCTCCCCTATCCACTCTATCATATGCCTTTTCTAAATCCATAAATGCAATAAAAACTTCTCTACCTTTATCTAAATACTGTTCACATATATGCTTCACTGTAAACACTTGATCTACACATCCCCTACCCACTCTAAAGCCTCCTTGCTCATCTGCAATCCTACTCTCTGTCTTACCTCTAATTCTTTTAATAATAACCCTGCCATACACTTTACCTGGTATACTCAGTAAACTTATTCCCCTATAATTTTTACACTCTCTTTTATCCCCCTTCCCTTTATATAAAGGAACTATACATGCTCGCTGCCAATCCCTAGGTACCTTCCCTCTTTCATACATTTATTAAACAAAAATACCAACCACTCCAGCACTATATCCCCCCCTGCTTTTAACATTTCTGTCATGATTCCGTCAATTCCAGCTGCTTTACCCCCTTTCATTCTACGTAATGCCTCACGCACCTCCCCCACACTCACATCCTGCTCTTCTTCACTCCTAAACGATGTTGTACCTCCCTGGCCAGTACATGAAATTATCGCCTCCCTCTTTTCATCGACATTTAAAAGTTCCTCAAAATATTCCCGCCATCTACCCAATACCTCCAGCTCCCCATCTACTAACTCCCCTACTCTGTTTTTAACTGACAAATCCATTCGTTCCCTAGGCTTTCTTACCTTGTTTATCTCACTCCAAAATTTTTCTTGTTTTCAGCAAAATTTCTTGACAGATCCTCTCCCATTCTTTCATCCGCTCTTCTTTTGCACTCTCTCACCACTCTCTTCACCTTTCTTTTACTCTCCATATACTCTGCTCTTCTACTAACACTTCTGTTTTGTAAAACCTCTCATAAGCTACCTTTTTCTCTTTTATCACACCCTTTACTTCTTCATTCCACCACTCACTCCTCTTTCCTCCTGCACCCACCCTCCTATAACCACAAACTTCTGCCCCACATTCTAATACTGCATTTTAAAACTATCCCAACTCTCTTCAACCCCCCCACTACTCCTACTTGCACTAGCCCACCTTTCTGCCAATAGTTTCTTATATCTCACCCTAACTTCCTCCTCCCTTAGTTTATACACTTTTACCTCTCTCTTACTTGCTGTTGCCATTTTCCTTTTGTCCCATCTACCTTTTACTCTAACTGTAGCTACAACCAAATAATGATCTGATATATCCGTTGCCCCTCTATAAACATGTACATCCTGAAACCTACTCATCAACCTTTTATCCACCAATACATAATCCAACAAACTACTTTCCTTATGTGCTATATCATACCTTGTATATTTATTTATCCTCTTTTTCATAAAATATGTATTACTTATTACCAAACCTCTTTCTACACATAGCTCAATTAATGGCTCCCCATTTACATTTACCCCTGGCACCCCAAATTTACCTACTACTCCATCCACAACATTTTTACCCACTTTAGCATTAAGATCCCCAACCACAATTACTCTCTCACTTGGTTCAAAACTCCCCACACACTCACTCAACATTTCCCAAAATCTCTCTCTCTCTTCTACACTTCTCTCTTCTCCAGGTGCATAAACACTTACTATAACCCACTTTTCACATCCAACCTTTATTTTACTCCACATAATCCTTGAATTTATACATTTATATTCCTTCTTTACCTGCCATAACTGATTATTCAACATTATTGCCACTCCTTCTTTAGCTCTAACTCTATTTGAAACCCTGATCTAATCCCATTTATTTCTCCCCACTGAAACTCTCCTACCCCTTCAGCTTTGTCTCACTTAAAGCCAGGACATCCAGCTTCTTTTCATTCATAACATCTACAATCATCTCTTTCTTATCATTCGCACAACATCCACGCACATTCAAACATCCCACTTTGATTTTCTTCTTCTTCTTTTTAGTAAGCTATACAGGAAAAGGGGTTACTAGCCCATTGTTCCCGGCATTTTAGTTGACTTTTACAACACGCATGGCTTACGGAGGAAAGATTCTTATTCCACTTCCCCATGGATATGAAAGGGAAAAGCAATAATAACAAGAACTATTAAGATAAAATCAAAGAAAACTCAGATGAGTGTGTATACAATAAACGTGTACATGTTTGCGTAGTGTGACCTAAGTGTAAGTAGAAGTAGCAAGACGTACCTGAAATCTTGCATGTTTATGAGACAGAAAAAAGACACCAGCAATCCTACCATCATGTAAAACAGTTTCAGGTTTCTGTTTCACAGTCACCTGGCAGGATGGTAGTACCTCCCTGAGTGATTGCTGAAAAAAGTTCGCGAAAGTCAAATTTCACGAAGATCGAGGCTCACGAAACTTGGGGGTCCACTGTATCTCGGTAAGTACTGACACTAAAAATTTTTTTTTTATCTTATTGCACACAGAAAATTGCCCTCTTTATCTATAAAAAAAAATCAAAATATTCGGAGCACTAGCAGTGAGAACATAGATCTACCTTTGGACAGTTAAAGGGTTAACTAAGTCTTTAAATGGGCATCAGAAAACAATATGAAGTTCAATGAAGACAAAATTCAATTACTCCCTTATGGAAAACCTCAAGGAAATAAACACTGGATCGGAGTATGGAACAAATTCCAACCCCACAATAGAGCGAAAAACTAATGTAAAGGACCTGGGAGTGATAATGTCAGAGAATCTCATTTTCAAAGATCACATCAATGTATCTACCAAATCTGCTAGGAAAATAATAGGATAATGAGTACCTTCAAAACTAAGGATGCCAAGCCAGGGATGATTCTCTTCAAATTGCTTATTCTCTCTAGGCTGGAATGTTGCTGTACACTAATGGCCCCTTTCAAGGCAGGTGAAATTGCAGACCTGGAGAATACGTATACAGAGAACTTTCATTGCATATATAAGTACAATTAAAAACTTATAACTACTGGGAACAGTTCAAGTCCCTTGACCTGTACTCCTTGGAACGTAGGTGAGAAAGGTACATGATAATTACATTTGGAAAATCCTAGAGGGACTAGTCCCAAATCTGCACATGGAAATCACTCCCTATGAAAGCAAAATACTCGGCAGGCTGTGCAACATCATCCCCAATGAAAAACAGGGGTGCCATAAGTATGCTAAGAGACAACACAATAAGTGTCAGGTGCCCAAGACTGTTCAGCTGCCTCCCAGTATACATAAAAGGGATTACCAGTAGACCCCTGGCTGTCTTCAAGAGGGAGCTGGACAGACACCTAAAGTCAGTACCTAACCAGCCAGGCTGTGGTACATACATCGGTTTGTGTGCGGCTAGCAGTAACAGCCTTATTGATCAAGCCCTGATCCACTGCAAAGCCTGGTCATGGACTGGGCCATAGGGGTGTTGACCCTCAGAATACCCTCCCGGTATACTCCAGGTAATGCAAGTGGAACTCCACAACAAGATACCTATATCACTGTAATTTGTACTCTGGGAAAAAATTAACACTGAACACAAATTGGATGAAGGAGTTGTACATACATAGGCTCAGGCCTACTTTTACTTTAAACGTAGGCCTTCTCTCCTACATACTCTAACCTGAGCTTCACTGTACACAAAAATACTTTACTGTTTTTAGTTATCCTATTTCATATGCTTGCAACATTTGCCATATTGCTGTCTTATCCACCTTATCATATGCCATTTCTAAATCCATAAATGTGACAAAAATATACTTACCTTTGTCTAAATACTGCTCACTTACCATATTTGCTTCTTTGTAAACATTTGATCAACACATTCCATATCTTTCCTAATCCTTCTTGTTCCCCCTTTTTCTGTTGTAACCCAGCTCTCAATAATAATTCTATTATACACTACCTAGTATACTCAACAGACTTATTACCCTATAATTCCTACAGTTGCTCTTGTCCCCTTTTCCCTTATTCAAAGGAACTATGTATGCTTTCTGCCAGTCCTTAGATACCCTCCCTTCTATCATTCATATATTGAACAAATACACCTACCACTCCAAAACACTATCCCCACCTACTTTTAACATCTCTCTCTCTTAATTCCATCTGTCTCAGCTGCTTTACAATTTCTCTTTCTATCTACTGCCTCATACACTTTCTCCTTGTTTACCTCTGGCTCTTCCTTACTTCTGTAAGATTTATCCCTCCCTGCCCAGTGCATAAAATCACTGCCTCTTTTTTAGTTTTAACATTTAACATCATTTCAAAATGTTTTCTCCATTTTTCCCATTCTTCTACCTTCCCATTTAACATCTGCCTTTCTTAGTTAACTGCCTAGTCCATTTGTTCTGCAGGCTTTCTCAGCTTATTAATTTCTTTTAATATTCTCATCAGAATTTTCTGACAAAGCCTCACTCATTCTCTCACTGGCTTTTTTTTTTTTGCACTCCCTCACCACTCTTTTAATCTCTCTTCCATCCATATATCATTTCTACATTGTAAAAACCTTTCATGTTCTCAGTTTTTCTCCCTTACCACCTTCTTTAATTCATCATTCCATAAATAATTCCTCTTCCCACCTGCACCCTCCCTCCTATACCTGCAAATTTCTGGACATTCTAGTACTACAGTCTTAAATCTACCCCATTCTTCTCTGACTTCTTCATTACTTGAACTCTCTCTAGCTCACCTTGTGTCCCAAAATTGCTTATATCTTTCCCTAGCTATATCATTTGTTAGTTCATTCATTTTCACTGCTCTGTTTCCTCCATCTGTCTCTTACTCTCACTGTAGCTAGAACCAAATAATGATGAGACATACTGTATCTGTCTGTTGCCCCCTCTTAAAACATTAACATCCAGATATGTACCCATCACCATTTTTTCTACTAATACATAGTCTAGCAAAGGCAAGAACTATTAAGAAATTAGTAGGAAACTCAGACAAATCTGTTTACACCTATATGTATTAACAAGATATATTTGTCATGTGTTTACGAGATAGCCCAGCAATCCTGCAAGTGTTTAACAATCAACAGGTTTTGGTTTCATACTCATATAGCAGGATGGTAGTACTTCCCTAGGTGCTTACTGTCTAAAAACCTACTATCTATTACTCCTTTTATAAGCAATTTTTTTTAGTATACTTAGGATTAGTAGACCTTCAAACATATTATGGATTTTTAGTATTTTTCTTGTTTTGTATTTCTCCATAAAATTCAGTATGTTATTTATGTAATTTTCTCCGCAGATTAAATTATTCCTGGGGTGCACTAGACCCATTCAGTTACCATGCTGTTAATATTGTTCTACACTGTCTTGTGAGCATCATGAGTCTTCGGGTCTTCTATGTGGTGTTTGGCAGTGGTGCACCCCGTGCAGCACTCCTCTCGGCTATCTTGTTTGCTACACATCCAATACATACAGAAGCTGTAAGTAGACCAAAAAAAAAAAAAAAAGAGTTTAAGTGGCCTCCATTTTTCTTAATTTTTTTATATACAGTTAAAAGTGTACGTTAGAAATATGAAAGAGTTTGGGAAAGACAGAATTGCAGAAGAAAACAGAATGATTTAGGAAGAAAAATTGATATGCTGATCAAGTGTTTGCATAAAGCATAAAATGATCAGTAATTAGATATGGGTAAGCCATTTGTTGTATTTATGGAGTTAGAGAAGACAGAATGGATAGGGGACCAATGTGGCAGCTAATGTAAATGTATATACAGGTGGTAAGTTATCAAATGCTTTAAGTCCACTCAACCCTTTCTTGGAATCCCTTCATAAGTGTTATCTTACTTACACTTCAACTGCATGTCAAGCCATAAAAACCATTTATCTCTTCTTTCTCTAATCGAATGTGTTCATACAAGCCTGTTGGATGTTCAAGCCCGTAGCCCTCAAAATGTATTTTGCCTTCACCCTCCAACCCTTCCTATAACAATCCCTACTTCTCTTTCCCTCATCCCCAGATTTATTTACACATCTCCCTAGCTTAATGCAGATTTGGTTTATGAGAATTTACTGTTATGCTATGTCCTATCTTTATTGGTAATTCTGTAAAGGCAATATACAGTCAAACCTCGGTTTTCGTGATTAATTCGCTCCAGAAAGTCTGACGAAAACCGAATTGTACAAAAACTGAAGCAATATTTCCCATAAGAAATAATGTAAATCCAATTAATCTGTTCCAGACACCCAAAAATATTAAAAAAAAATACATTTTATAGAGAATAACTATAGTTTTACATACAGAAAACAGTGAGAAATAAATATAAATGACTAATGAAATTGATAAATGAACATTTAACAATACTTTTACCTTTATTGAAGACTCTTGTCGGCGTATGGAAGACAGCAAAGAGGGGAGAGGTAGGACAGGTTATTGTTTGGAAGGGGACTCCCCCTTCCATAAGGACTTCAGATATCAAGGCCCTATCTGGGGTTACTTCCCTTCTTTGTCTTTTACTGGCACTAGGAAAAGCTTAAGAGTCACTGCACTCTTTCCAGGCATTTTCTTTACGAGATCCACATGCAACTGCCTTTTCGCAAATTATTGACTCCAAAACACTATCCACACCAACAACAACTTCTCAACATCTTCGATTGTTTGCAATCTCTGTTTCGTTAGCACATTAACCCCTTTAGCAACATCAGCTTCCTTGATTTCTTTTTTCTTCACCAGGATGGAACTGATCGTTGATGCGGATTTCCCGTACATCCTGGAGAGATCGGCCAGCCGTACGCCACTTTCGTACTTAGCTACGACTTTTTTTAATTCTGTCGTGTTTCTCACCTTTTTTATCAAAGGGAACTTTCTTTGGCCCCATGGTGGCTTATTTAGCAGTTGCACTCAATAAACAAGCACAAAAAACAATGGATTATTACGAAATGTTTCGGCTAAATGCACGGGGTGATGCTCACTCAACAATAAACAAAGGCAGACTGAGTCACTCAGCGCTTGAGTGGCCGAGTGACGCAGGTGGATGCGTTTAGTATGGACCATTGTCAACTCTATGAAAACCGAGGTGATGTACGAAAACTGGGACAAATTTTGACAGAAAAATTCATCGAAAACCAAAGCCTATGAAAACTGGGGTGTACGAAAACCGAGGTTCCACTGTATATTTGTTGTATGTGATCAATAAGGTTCACGAAGCACTGTGACTATGCTTATTATGCCTAATTGACCCTTTGAGGGTCCGTGCCATAGTTCTACAGCTTTGAAGCCAGGGTCCATGCTGTAGTTCTACATGATAAGCTCAGCTCACTCAGATAAGCTGTCAGCGATAAATTTTGGGCTTAGATATGAGAGAATGGGTCGATTCAGTAAGTGTGCACCACATAAAACAAATCCTGCAGCATGCAGTGCATAATGAGAAAAAAGCTGCAACCGTGTATTTGGTTTAAAACAACAACTTTTCAGTGTATTTTCATATGGTTTTATGGTTGTATTCTTGGTTCTTGGTCTCATTTGATAGAATGGAAGATATATTACAGAAATAGACAAGATTTTGATGAGTTTTAGGACTGAAAATAGCTTGAAATTGAGCTCAAAGTAGCACAAATTTTCGTTTTTTGTTTATGTTTAAGAGTAAACAAATTACGTCACGCATCCAATACATGTCAACTGGTGGGTCTGATATGCGTTCATGAATGTGCTGATAGTATTTATACAATTTTACAATATTGCATAACAGTAACTCTTCTATTTTTTGTGTGAATAAAAAATCAAAATGGAATTCATGTGTAAAGCCTGAAAATGTAACTAATGAACAAAGGAAATGTCATTTTAGTGCCAGGAATGCCTGCTTTGTTTATTCTGGACCCTATTTTGAAATTAGCATTTGTTGAAATTTGCGTGAAATCGGCCAAATTACCAATTTCTGATCATTTTATTGGGCAGTTGAAATAGTTGATAAAATGGAACATGTACTAGCGAAATAACTAAGAATTTGGTCTAATGGAGCAATGTAATTGACCGAAAATAGGACTCAAAGTGGGCAAAATTGCCAATGCGTAAATATCGATGATACAGCAAAATTCGCAAGAGCCTAATTTCATAAATTTTTTATCAAATTTCGTACTTTTTTTTTTATTACTTTCAGAAAAAAATTCTCTGCCATTTCATAGGAAAAAATAATAATTTTTTTTTTTGAAAATTCTTGGACCCTGTGTGAATTTCCAGATTGGGAGTCTGGACCCTCAAGGGATTAAGTGTTTATAGCCTGAATGAACTTAATATTTCTGCTGGTGGCCTGGAATGCATCTACAGCATAAAGCGAAGGACACCTGCCCTTTTAGTCATTCTGTTCTTCTCCATCCTCTCTAAATGCATAAACTATCTTAACAACCCCTCATCAGGCCTCTGAATTATACTTTTGGTAATCCCACATTATCTAATCTCCACACTCCTAAATCTCTGAAAAATATTCACACCACACATTGCCCTCAAACACACATCCCTACTGCCTTCAACCTTCTCCTCACTGCAACATTTACTACCCATACTTCCTCCCATATACTGTTTTGGCAACATTATACTCTGGAACATTCCCATTTCTGCTTCCATGGATAAAGCTCTTTGTCTCCACAAATGACTCAGTGCACCACCCACTTTTTTTTGCCTCATCCAGGAATGGTTGGAGGGAGGGGGTAAAGAAGTTTTAAGTGCTTTGGGCTTGTGCATCCAGCAGGCTTGTGTGAATCTGTTTGCTTGGACCAGTGGAGGCAAGTGGTTTTTCATGTTTTGACTTGCATTAGTGTGAGCAGTGTAACATTTATGAAGAGATTCAGGGAAACCAGTTACCTAGACTTGATTCTTAAAGGTGAAAACTACAGTGACTACATGATGGAGAGATGGAGATGTTGCAGCTCAGAAGGTCATTTGAACTGTGTTGCCTGTGTACTGCTGGAAAGACAGTTTTTGAATGAATGAGAGTGAATGTGTTGTTTTTGGGTCACCCTACCTTGGTGGGAGACTGCTCATGTGTTAAAAAAATAATAGAAAGATAGCAAAAATCATTAATTGATGTTTCTTCTTGTTT
Source organism: Cherax destructor (assembly GCA_009830355.1). Classification (NCBI taxonomy): domain Eukaryota; kingdom Metazoa; phylum Arthropoda; class Malacostraca; order Decapoda; family Parastacidae; genus Cherax; species Cherax destructor. The sequence goes on from WNWK01017109.1 coordinate 36,589, forward strand.
AGGTATCTGGGATTGTAGGGAGAGCAGACCTGCTTTGTGCCCTCTTCGTATTTGTAGCTCTTCTGAGTTATGTTAGAGCTGTGAAGGGAATGTCTGATGATATTTCTAACAAGGCACAGAACTGCTTTCGGTATGTACTCTCTATGCAAAAACAAGTTTTTTAATTATTGATTGTTATGTGGAGAGCAGCAGAGCTGTGGCTAATGAGTATACCAGTAATTTAGTATTTTAATGCAGATTTTATGAAAGGTGAGCTGTAGTGAACTGTTAAGAAATTCCTGGCTTGACTCAGCATAAGACCTTTTTCCTTAAAGTGTTGAGGAGGCTGGGATACTGTAAATACCTTAACAAATGATTCTCATCTGTCTTCTGTGTAAAAATACTAAATGAAAATATATTTAGAAATTCAGTTATCTTTTATTATATGAAAAAAATGTTTTTGTAAAAATGGTGTTTAGTTGCAAGAAAAGAATTGAGTAATAATAAATTAGTTTAGTTTAATAGTATGATTTTGTTATTGCCAAACATTGCGTAAAGAGTTGTTATTCAATCTCTGTTTTCATTGGAGTTACTGTGTTCATCTTTGTTATAAAGTAAATTAGGATTAACCTTGGCATCTGAAGCAGGTGCTGGTGTTAAGAGGAAGAAACCAAAAATATCAGTTGTTAGGGATGAGGTTGATGCTCTCATCAATTACATTAATGTCTCAGATGTCTGCAGGTCTGTTATACAGTAGACCTTTTGGTGCCTTCTAGGCAGGTCCTACTCACACTCAACCATTACATAGGAAGATACAAATAGACCACTGCAGTAAGCTTATTGGCCCATACTAAAAATATTCTACTCAGACCCAGCCTTTACAAAAGGAAGAGCACTGCTGTAGGCATGCTGGCCCTTGCTAAGCTAGTTCTTCTCTCACCCAACCATTACATAAAACCATACAAATGGAGCACTGCAGTAGGCCTACTAGATCAAACTAAACAGATCCTACCCATACCCAACCTTTACAGAATAGGGGAGTCTGCAGACAGCCAAGCAGGGCTTGATCACACCCAACTATTGCATAAGAATAGACTTGCAATGCAGTAGGCCTACTAGCCTATGTTAAGTAGATCCTACCCACTCCCTCCCCATTACAGAAGAGGGGGAATATTGCATTAGGCCTAATGGCCCTTTTTAGGCAGTTCCTAATCACAATTATTACATAAGAATGAAGGAGCACTGCAGTGTCGGGGAAACTCATTGAGCACTGCTGTGTGTCTACTGGCTCATGCTAGGCAGGCCATACATCCTCACACACGACTAGATCCAACACATGTTTGTTTAGTAGAAATTGATAAGAAATGGAGATTTATTATTTACTGCATTTTGTTTCTCAGCACAGATATTCACCTCTAACAGAACTAGGGAAAAAATTGCGGGATGGGCAGGTGACACCCTCTGTCTCTTCTCCTTAATCTGGCTTACTGTATTTATCCTCTCTCCCACACATTTATATTCAACATTCTTCCCTACTCCTTAAAAACAAAACAAAAAATATTTATTTGCATTTTCCTATGTATAACCAAATACAGTGGTACCTCGAGTTATGAGCAAAATTCGTTCCAGACGGCTATTCAAGTGCCGATACCGAAGGAATTTTTTCCCATAAGAAATAATGAAAATTAGATTAATCCATTTCAGATCCCCAAAAATACACTTACAAAAGCACCTACAAAAATACACTTACATAATTGTTCGAGTTGGGAGCTGCTCGTAAGTAGTGGTACCACTGTATTTGCATCTCATATTAATTACAGTGGACCCTCGAGTTTCATGATTAATCCGTTCCAGAGAGTCTGCTGAAGGGTGAAATTCACGAATGGTGAAACCATTTTCCCCATAAGATATAATGTAAACATAATTAACCCTTTGACTGTTTTGGCCATATATATACGTCTTACAAGCCAGTGTTTCGGACGTATATACGTACTATACTCAAAAACTCTAGCGGCTTCAAATCAAGTGGGAGAAAGCTGGTAGGCCCACAAATAACAAAAAAGGCACAATACTGTGACTGGAACAATACACAAATAACCTGCATATAGAAGAGAGGAGCTTACGATGATGTTTCGGTCCGACTTGGACCATTTACAAAGTCACACTAACAAAAAACAAGGGAGGGAGGGAGTTTATATAGGCAGCCGAGAGGGGCGGGAACAAGAGAAAGTGGTGGAGGAGTAATGGTGGTAGTAGTAGTAGTACAGTGGGCCCTCGGTTTTTGTTCACCTCCAAACTCAAACAATTATGTAAGTGTATTTTCATAAGTGCTTTTGTAAGTGTATTTTTGGGGGTCTGAAATGACTAATCTAATTTACATTTGTCCTTATGGGTACAGATTCGTTCGGTAACGGCACTCAAACAGCATTCTGGAAAGAATTTTCAACGAAAACCGAGGGTCCACTGTAGTGGAGTCAGTCAAATACATGTACAGTAGACCCACGAGTAACGAGCAAAATTCATTCCAGAAGCCTGCTCAAGTGCCATTACCGAACGAATTTACTCCCTTAAGAAATAATGTTAAGTAGGTTAGTCCATTTCAGGCCCCCAAAAATACACTTACAAAAGCACTTACAATATTATACTTACATAATTGTATGATTTCCGGGGTGCTCATTACTCGGGGGTCCACTGTACTAAGAAAGAGGAGCACTGCAAGGGAGCTAGTGGCCCATATAAGGTAGGGGCAAGAACACAGAGGGGGTAAAAGGAGATAATAATGAACAATATAAACAAGTCAAAAGAAAGAAAAAACAGAGGAGAAAGAAGAAAGAGGAAAGGGGAAGAGAGGGAAGGGAAAAAAGAATCAGGTTAAGTCACGGGTGTTCTGAAGTTTGGAGCATTTAACAATGTAATGGGAAAGGAAAGCATCAACAGAGACAAAGACCAGGACTCAGATTCATACAAGGAAAGTTGTGTATAAGGGAGGATTCAACAAGACGACGACTGTGAAAGTTGGACGTATGGTAAACAGTTTTAGCAGAAGACCAATCAATAGGTGGAGGCAAGTGGTTTTTCATGTTTTGACTGTGAAAGTTGGACGTATGGTAAACAGTTTTAGCAGAAGACCAATCAATAGGTGGAGGCAAGTGGTTTTTCATGTTTTGACTTGCATTAGTGTGAGCAGTGTAACATTTATGAAGAGATTCAGGGAAACCAGTTACCTAGACTTGATTCTTAAAGGTGAAAACTACAGTGACTACATGATGGAGAGATGGAGATGTTGCAGCTCAGAAGGTCATTTGAACTGTGTTGCCTGTGTACTGCTGGAAAGACAGTTTTTGAATGAATGAGAGTGAATGTGTTGTTTTTGGGTCACCCTACCTTGGTGGGAGACTGCTCATGTGTTAAAAAATAATAGAAAGAGAGCAAAAATCATTAATTGATGTTTCTTCTTGTTTAGGTATCTGGGATTGTAGGGAGAGCAGACCTGCTTTGTGCCCTCTTCGTATTTGTAGCTCTTCTGAGTTATGTTAGAGCAAGCCTAACACTATTTTTGTGCTCCCTAAGTCTGTCAGAAAGAGATCGGCCAGTTTCACCAAAGTATTGAAGAGGACAGGATGAACAAGTAATAGAGTAGACACCAGGAGCATCTATAAGGGGAGGAGAGGTATGAACTAGATTAGTGCGAAGAGTGTTAGTCTGGCGGAAAGTAAGTTTGATGTCTAAGGAACGGAGAGAGCTGTTGAGATTAGAGAGACCGGAAATGTAGGGAAGACAGAGGACAGGAGAGTTCCCAGAAGTAGAGAGTTTGGGAGAGAAGAAAGTCCGTTTAGCTTGTGAAAAGGCAGAGTCTATGAAATGGGAAGGGTAGCCAAGACGGGAAAATGAATTATGAAGAGTGGAAATTTCTACTTCAAGGAACTGAGAATCACAAATGTGGAGAGCACGGAGAAAGAGGGAGATAAGAACACTTTTCTTGATAGAGGAAGCATGATAAGAAAAGTAGTGAATGTACATGCCACTGTGCATAGGCTTGCGGAACACGGAAAAGGCAAAACCTGTAAATGAGCGGTGAACATGAACATCAAGGAAAGGAAGCAAGGAATTAGATTCCCATTCAGCTTTAAACTTAATGGAAGGGGAAAGATTATTAAGAGCATCAAGAAATGGTAGGAAGAGACTAGAGTCATGAGGCCAAAGAGCAAAGATGTCATCTACATAGCGGAGCCAGAGTGAAGGGCGCATTTCAGTAGTAGGAAGAAGAACAGTCTCGAAGTATTCCATGTAAAGATTAGCGAGAACAGGAGATAGAGGAGAGCCCATAGCGACACCGAAGGTTTGATAATAATATTTACCTTGGAAGGAAAAGGAATTAAGAGTCCACACAAAGGCAGATAAGATCAAGAAAGACATCGGTAGGTATAGGGAGATGAAGTAACCCTTCATTGGCCTTCTCGCTGAGAAAATTAAGGACATCATCAAGAGGGACATTAGTGAAGAGGGACTCAACATCAAGACCAAGCATCTTACAGGTCGGGAGAGGGCGAACCCGTTCGATGAAGTCTTGAGAGTGACGCAGGTGGGCAGGAGAAAAAGTACGAAGAAAGGGAGTGAGGGTTTTGGCTAGCCAAGAAACAAGAGAATAAGAGACAGAACCTCGAGAGGATATGATGGGACGTAGAGGAATATCAGGTTTGTGAGTTTTTGGAAGGCCATAGAAATAGGGCAGAGAGGGACAGATGACACGAAAATGTTGAACAAGGTTAAAGTCAGAAGGACAGAGGTTGGAGAGAGTCCTTAGTTTCCTGTTGAAAGTTCTCTTGACTTAACCTGATTCTTTTTCCCTTCCCTCTCTTCCCCTTTCCTCTTTCTTCTTTCTCCTCTGTGTTTTCTTTCTTTTGCCTTGTTTATGTTGTTCATTATTATCTTCTTTTACCCCCTCTGTGTTCTTGCTCCTACCCTATGTGGGCCACTAGCTCCCTTGCAGTGCTCCTCTTTCTTAGCATTTGACTGACTCCACTACTACTACCACCACTTTCTTTTGTTCCCAACCCTCTCGGCTGCTTATATAAACTCCCTCCCTCCCTTCTTTTTTGTTAGTGTGACTTTGTAAATGGTCCAAGTCGGACCGAAACGTCGTTGTAAGCTCCTCTCTTCTATATGCGGGTTATTTGTGTATGGTAGGCCCACATGTGAGAGAATGGGTCTGTGTGGTCAGTGTGCACTGTATAAAAAAATCCTGCAGCACGCAGTGCATAATGAGAAAAAAAAACTCCAACCGTGTTTTTAGATTAAAACGTTGAATTTGAGGTGTATTTTCGTATAGAATTTATGGTTGTATTCTCGTTTTGTTGGTCTCATTTGATAGAATGGAAAACATATTACAGAAATAGAGATGATTTTAATTAGTTTTACAATGAAAATGACCTTGAAATTGATCTCAAAGTAGCGGAAATGTTCGATTTTTGCCAATGTTCAAGAGTACACAAATCACACCACGCGTCAATACATGTCAACTGGTGAGTTTAATATTCTTTCACAGGTGCACTGATATTATTTATACCATTTTTACAATAATGCAGTAGTCTGCATAACAGTAAATCTTCTATTTTTGTGTGAATAAAAATCAAAATAGAAAGCAAAAGTAATATAAGAGGGGCCTGGAGACATGACTAATGAACAAAGAAAATGTTATTTTAGTGCCTGAAATGTCTGCATTGTTTATTCTGGACCATATTTTGAAATTGGCATCTTTGTTAATATGCGTGAAATTGGCCAAATTGCCAATTTCTGACCACTTTATTAGGCAGTTGAAATCGGTAAATGGGCAGCTTGTACTGACTCGATAGAACAAATGGAGTTCAAAGAAATAGCTATGAGTTTGGTCGACGGGAAAACAATGGAATTGGCCAAAAAATAGGGCCCAAAGTCGGCGAAATCAACGATGTGTTATATTGCCGAGATCGCTAACTTGCAAGAGCGAATTGTAAGTTTTCCATCAAATTTCATACTTTTGGTGTCATTAGCATTTCTTCTGTGTCTTTTACCTTAACTGGTCACTTTTTTTTCTTATTTGCATTAATATATTTTAAAGTTTTTGATGGTCTGTTGCCTTGAAGATCTCCTTTTTAGGGGGGAGAGAGATACCCTAATGTTTAAAAAATTATTTACGGTAGGTTCTGTATCTCACTTTCAACTGCCAAAGAATTCCACTTTCTGTTGTGGCTATTGCACAAATAAAAAAGTCATTTGCTTTTTACTGTATAGAGAATTTGCAACAAAGATTGAGACTTACCTGAAGTAACACAAAAATATGGGGTGGTATTGTATGTCTGGCTTGCAGACAGTGGATCAAGCCACCCCCACTGCTTGTGCTTCATATGAATAGAATAATTCTTTTTATATACAGTGGTCCCTTGGTTTTTTATTTTAATCCTTTTCCCCCTGGATCAACAAAAAAAAATCGGCAAAACCAAAACTATTTTCCCATAAGAAATAATAAATTAATTAATCCATTCCAGAAACCCAGAAGTTTGGAAAAAAAAAATTTGGGGGGCCCTTTAAAAATAGATTTTTAAACAAATGAATGAACTGAATGT
>WNWK01017110.1:0-43164 GCA_009830355.1 Cherax destructor
CAAAATCGAAATTATTGGAGGTGGGGCGTGGGTGGGGGCGTTGGGGATGAGGTATGGATGGGTGATAGTTGACAGTTTGAAGATATGTGGTGTGGTTTTCTGTATGGATGTGTGTAATGCTAGGATATTAAATACGGAGGCGGTAGTGGGTGCGGCGGTAGGTAGAATGAGTGGGTGGAAGCCAGGTGACGTAACACTGCTGCAAAGGGTCATTGTTGTGAATATGTTGGTATATAGTAAATTATGGCATGTGGCGGCCGTATATCCATTGGTGACGGAAGATGTCATAATGCTGCAAAATCGAGTCGTACGGTATACAGTGGACCCCCGAGTTATGAGCCCCTCGGAAATTGTACAATTATGTGTGTAATATTGTAAGTGTTTTTGTAAGTGTATTTTTGGGGATCTGAAATGGACTAACCTACTTGACATTATTCCTTAAGGGAGAAAATTCGTTCGGTAACGGCACTTGAGCAGCCTTCTGAAATGAATTATGCTCGTAACTCGGGGGTCCACTGTATATGGGGATATGGGAAACATTGGTTGTCCAAGGAGGTGGTAATGGAGAGACGGGGTGTGGGTGGAATGGGGTTGTTGCCATTGCAGCGGATGTTAATAGGGATGTATGTAAAACACAGATTCTTAGGTGTGGCTGGGGCGGGAGGGAGAAAGGTGGGAAGGGTTATGAATGAGGTTCGAGGATGGTGGCAGGGAAAGGACCTGCTGTTATGTGAGGATATGTTGCATACACTCGTGGCTGTGAGGGAGTCGTCTAGGGTGAAGGTGAGTAAATTAGCGAGGGTGGGGAAAGGCAGGGGGCACGGTCTAAGATCGGTATTAGGGGAGAGTCGGTGTTCCCTGTGTATAACTGGAGGAGTGTATGGAGTAGTTTCGGGAAGTTGCGGATACCATCGTTAGTAAGGGATACCGTGTATCGTTTTTTACATGGGATATTGGCTTCAAGGGAGGTGTTGTATAATATGGGATTGGTAAGGGACAGAGCGTGTGAGTGGTGTGGGAGCAATGAACATGTGTATCATGCGGTTTTTTTTTGTGAGGAGCTAGGGCATCTGAGGTTATGGTTTGGAAGGGTGCTTCGATTGGTGGGAAGGGGGGATTAATGGCGCTGAGAGTATTAAGCTTTGATATTGTGGGAGTTAGTAGTGAGGCGAGGCGAGCGATTATGTATTTGGCTGTCAATTTTATATATATCTCGTGATCAATGAGACGAGTTAGAGGAGCGATCAGGATCAGGGCCATGGCCGCATGTTTTTATAGGACGTGTCTAAGAAATCTGAATATATATGGGAGAGCATGGGAGAGGGCTTTTCCTGAGGCATATAGAGAGATAACGGTAGGGAAATTATTAGAGTTAAGGTAATACAGTGTACCGGGGACTGGATTCTCAGGTGAGGAGGGGATAAATTTTCGTGTGAGTTGTAAATCTTTGTGTGATGGGGGAGTACGAATGAGGGGGGAAGGAACATGACGGATGACGACGATTATGACTTCATGACATAGGTATGAAAGGGGTGTGCGCCAGGTGGTGAGGAGGGGGGTTATGTAAGGGGAACAGCATCAGGGATTTTCACAGAGTCACTATGGACATGGTAATGCACAGGTTTAGTGCTTATGTTCATAAATATATATGTTTTGTTCATTGTATTTAGAAGTCCAATTGGTTGCATTTACGTTTTAGCATGTAAAGCTTGCCTTTATGGATCACTGGTAGTATGAGTGATGGATATATGGAGTTTGGTTATGTGAAACCTTATCAGATGTGCCCTTAATAGGGTTGGTAGGGTGTCCGTATATTGTATAATATAGGTTATGGCATCGGGTTTACTATTGGTTGCGATGCCTATTAACACTTCAAGAACTTAATTGTCAATTGTGCACGAAAATAATGTTATATATTTGTTTGTTCTACTGGGATCTTGGTGATCCTTTATGTGTATGGTATACATTTAGTTAGAATGTACTGGCTTAATTGTATTTGATAGAGTGTATGGAGTTAGAATCATATTGAGATGTATTTAATTAGGGCCATGTACTGAGGGGGGTTCCTGGTAGCAGGGTTGGCTACTTGGATGGAATAACCGTGTTCTTAAAGCACGGGGGTTGTACCAAGCGCGGACCTGAGTATACGGAGAAGACGATATGATGTACATATGTTAGGATGTGTTGTTTATATAAACCTATATCTGGTGAAGCCTAATTGTTAGGGATCCCATTTTGAAGAGATCCTGTCCTTTCAGTTCCGATTAGTGCACTGAGTGTGCAGGTTCCCATCGATGTCATGGTGTTTCATTAATAATAACTCATAAGGATATGTTCGACCATTGTATAATGTGTTTGTCATTCTATGTCACTTAGAAGCGTTGCGGCGATGCCCATACTTATTGTGGGAAGTTTCAGGATAGCCTATTCTTTGTTCCAAAAATTATGGTCAATTGTACAAGTGTATATTGTCATACATATGTTTGTTCTTAGGGGGCCTTGGTGACCCTTTATGTGTAAGTTATTACATAGTTGAATTTGATGGGGCATGTGCAATTTGTATAAGAATATGGTACTGCTCCATAGCGTTTTCCTGTGATGTCCGGGAACAATGATTAGATTAGAGGGTTTGTATCATGTCATAGTGGACCTTAATTGATCCCTATGTAGGGAAGGGGTAGGAATTTTTGGTAGCCAGCTGGCTACAGGGATGGTTATCAAATGTGCTATTGGGTATGGTGTTTACATCAGGTATAACCGTGTGTACGTATATTTCTGGTGTATGCGACTGGGGGTTTGTCATATATAGAGGAGTGATGTATATATATTTGAAGTGTATTAGCTGATAAAATTTTATATTGTAGCAGGGACAAACCTATATAATGGAGGAGATTTGTTATGGTTTCTAGTGTGATATGGTTATTTTCTGTTGCGGTTCACCTTTTTGTGGTAGGGGTTATAGGTTATAGGCGCTGTCAGACCTATGGGTCTCAATTATTATATGTCATATGTCTGGTGATCCATTTTGTTTTAATAAAATTAAAAAATAAAAAAAGATTTGATTTAATGTTTGTTAAATTAATTGTATAATTAAATTTTGATTGGAGACATAAAATCATAAGTATGAAAAGAGTTTATGTTTCTGGATTTGTTCTTTTCAACTGCGATAATAAAAAAAAATTAGGAAAACGGATTTACCAATGGGCTATCTAGTCAGTCATCTGAAACTGATGTCATATTGTGCGGTAAATTGTGGTTTTAATTTCACACTAACAGAGCCTAGCGAGACACTTTGTTAGTTCTCAGTAAAATTTGTAAATTACCATGTTAGAAAGTGTGCCGTGTCAGCTGGCCGAGGAGGCCACCAGGGATGAATAAATACCTCAGAAACAGTCAAACAAATGCCACAAATTACGCACTTCCGCACTTGCAAAGCGACACTTAAAACGCATTATACTGTTTTTTGCAACATCTGAGCTACAGTACGATGATGTGTCAGTCATAATCGTCTGTTGTATTGTTTATTTTTGTATTAAGTCATTTTGTGAGCTGAACCCCTAGGAAGTGGAGAGATTAATGCTGGCGTTGATTTGACTTATGAAAAAGAATTAAGCAATACAAATCAGGGAATGGGTTGGTCTTGACCCCATGGTGAGTGAATCCTAAAACTCACTCGCCACGGGTTCAAACTCTACCCGTTCACTGATTTGTTTGCAATCGTGTTATTAAGATTTCGTCAGTCATTATGTACAAAAAAAAAGTTGTTGAAGAATTTAGTTCAGGTGATCATTGTAAAATTATCTTATATATTAACTTCCATAAGAAAACAAATATCAGATTTAAAAATTAATTATCAGAATAAACAAAAATACGTCAGCTTTTTATTTATTAGTTTGGATATGTAATTGAGAAGCATAACTAGACACAGCATGACATAAAATTAGTGACATAAATTACAGTAAAATACTCATATATAGTAGCAAAACAAGACCAGCTACATCTGATAATGTAAATTTTAAGGCGAAGAAATAAAATATTACCCAGCCTATGTAAACCTAGTAGCATCAGTGACCCAAAAAAATAGATGATATATAATAAACCTTAAAGCAAAGGTACTTAACCTTTTCATGATTATAGACCCTCGATGGATTACCCAATATGTCCCCAATACTCCCTTCACCATACTGAGGAATCATCACCATTAGTCCTATTAGGTACTTCAAAAGATGTCAATAGCTTGGTTATACTTTACATATGGATAGCTGGAAACAGAATAGCTGATAGTTTATTCTAATCTAACAACAACTTTATTTTTAAACTGTTCAGAGATAGAGTCCCATACCCCCTATTATTTGGCACACATACCCCTAAAGGGTATGGATACCCCCGGTTATGACCCCATATCTTAAAGCATTTTGCTACTAATAACAGTAAAACTCACATGGCTTATGGAGAAATGGCTCATGTGTAATAATGACTTTTGTTTTTATTACAGTGAAAAATTAATAATAAAAGTCAAACAAAAGAAGTAAAATACCTCAAAACTCAGAAGCAACTAGCAATGACTCGATGGACTAGGTGGTAAGTAAGGCACAGGTGCAGCAGTTAGGTATCTTTATTCCCAAACATTTTTCGCCTACACAGTAGGCTTCTTCAGTCGAAGAAGCCTACTGTGTAGGCGAAACGTTTCGGAATAAAGATGCTTAACTGTTGCACATGTGTCTTATTTATCAACTTGTCGGTATTGTATAACATTATCATATTTACTCTGTGGACTAGAATACCCTACTCTGTTATATTAGACCATTCCACTGATTAGTGGACTATCCAACTGACCACCAGACCATCCCACTGACCAACAGTCCATCACACTGACTAATAGACCATCACACTGACCACCAGACCATCACACTGACCACTAGACCATCACACTGACCACCAGACCATCACACTGACCACTAGACCATCACACTGACTACCAGACCATCACACTGACCACCAGACCATCACACTGACCACTAGACCATCACACTGACCACCAGACCATCACACTGATCACTAGACCATCACACTGACTACCAGACCATCACACTGACCACCAGACCATCACACTGACCACCAGACCATCACACTGACCACCAGACCATCACACTGACCACCAGACCATCACACTAACTATCAGACCATCACACTGACCACCAGACCATCACACTGACCACCAGACCATCACACTGACCACCAGACCATAACACTAACAACTAGACCATCCCACTGACCACTAGACCATCCCACTGACCACTAGACCATCCCACTGACCACCAGACCATCACACTGACCACTAGACCATCCCACTGACCACCAGACCATCACACTGACCACTAGACCATCCCACTGACCACTAAACCATCCCACTGACCACTAAACCATCACACTGACCACCAGACCATCACACTGACCACCAGACCATCCCACTGACCACCAGACCATCACACTGACCACCAGACCATCACACTGACCACCAGACCATCACACTGACCACCAGACCATCCCACTGACCACCAGACCATCACACTGACCACCAGACCATCCCACTGACCACCAGACCATCCCACTGACCACCAGACCATCCCACTGACCACCAGACCATCACACTGACCACCAGACCATCACACTGACCACCAGACCATCACACTGACCACCAGACCATCACACTGACCACCAGACCATCCCACTGACCACCAGACCATCACACTAACTGTACTGACTACATTTGCATCTTCAATTTCAGATAGACTGAGGGGAGTTGACTAACCTGGATGCCAGACAATCTGAACTTATCTTACGATACAATGAAATGTAATAATTAAATTGTACCACGTTCCTTTTTCGGTATCCCGTAGCTCGATTGCTAGTGCACTCATCTCACACACAGTGGTTCGATCCCCGGTAAGGGTGGAAACATTAGGACGTGTTTCCTAAAGACAACTGCTCTCCATGTTCACCTGGGAGTATAATAGGTACCTGGGTGTTAGTCGACTGGTGTGGGTCGCATCCTGGGGACAAAATTGACCTAACCTGACCGAAATGCCCTGCATAACAAGCGGCTTTCTATATAGTAGTATGTCATTGATGTCAGCTATGGTTTGTATACCTTGTACATTTACTTGCAGAAATAAAGATAGAAATAAAGATTATTATTATTTACCACTAATGATCTTGTTTAAACACTGGGAATATATATTGCAAACTTCCCTCATTGGACTATTAGTAGTTAAGGAGAAACTGAGTGATCATTGTTAAGCAGTATTGACCCCAGCAAACAAAAGGTCCGACTATATTTATCTTTAAATAGTAAGAGGATTATAATGCTACTTCAGTTTTCTGTATTTCAATTCTAGTATCCAGTCAGGATACAGGCAAAATCATCTTTTTGACTGCCATCTTTTTGTGTCCATTTACCTAATTTATGTCATTTGTGTACAATATAAACAAGAAGGAGTAAGTGGATAACCACTTTCATTTAAAATATGAAACTCGAAAATGGCTGGAATGTGTCGTGGTCTACACACGGACTACCAGTGAACACAACCAGGAAGGTTGTGTTTACTGGTCGCTTCAGAGAACCGACCAGTTGATGAATTAGACACATGTGAAACACTTGGGTATCTTTATTGAGGAAACGTTTCGCCACGCAGTGGCTTCATCAGTCCATACAAAGAAGAATGGTGAAGATCAGAAGGAGTTTGAGGTAATCAGTTCTTCATCCTGGAGTCGATGTAATCAGTCCATCAATCTTGAAAAGCCACTGTGTGGCGAAACGTTTCCTCAATAAAGATACAAGTGTTGCAAATGAGTCTAATTCAACAACCAGGAAGCCTTTGTTCTTCTTAAACTGCAGAAACAGAAACAGTTTACAAATGGTCCCCACGCACAAGCAAGATCTAGTATTAAACTTGTAGTGTTCCCTGACCTATCCACTAGCCCACCGGTTGCCGTCCTCACAGACCGGCAGAACCAACACTTAGGAAGGGTAGGGGGTGGGTAGACTAGTTATTATTGAACGAATTAAAAGTAAGATGGAGAACAGGATTGCAGATTAACAAGGCGGCTTTAGAAGGGCAGGGGTGTGTAGACCAAATGTTTACAGTGAAACATATAGCTGAACAGAATTTAGATATGAATAAAGAAGTTTTCATTGCATTTATTGATTTGGAAAAGACATATGCTAGGGTGGATAGGGAAGCAATGTGGCAGATGTTGCAGGTGTATGGAATAGGTGGTAGGTTACTGAAAGCAGTTAAGATTTTTTTATGAGAATAGTGAGGCTCAGGTTAAAGTATGTAGAAGAGAGATTATTTCAGAGTAAACGTAGTCAACATGGTTGCTAAATATATTTATAGATGGGGTTGTAAGAGGAGTGAACGCTCGGGTGTTGGGAAGAAGAGTGGGATTAAAAGATAAAGAATCTAACACAAAGTGAAAGTTGTCATAGATGATCTTTGCTGATGACACTGTTTTTGGAAGATTCTGAAGAAAAGTTGCAGAGATTGGTGGACGAGTTGGGGAAGGTAACAGACGGAAGTTAACATAGGAAAGAGCAAGGTGATGAGGTTAACAAAAAATTTGGTAGTGAATGATTGGATATCAGATGACTGGAGGGAGGGAGTATGGAGGAAGTGAAAGTGTTCAGATATTTGGGAGTGGACTTGTCGGCAGATGGATCTATGAAAGACGAGGTGAACCATAACACTGACGGTGATTGGTGCATTGAGGAGTCTGTGGAGACAAATGTTATACATGGAGGCAAAGAGGGAAATGTATAATAATAATAATATTAATAATAATAATAATAATAATAATAATAATAATAATAATAATAATAATAATAATAATAATAATAATAATATCTTTATTTACTACAAGTACATGTACAAGGTATACAGTCCTAGCTGACATCAATGACATACTACTATATAGAAAGCCACTTGTTATGCAGAACATTTCGGGCAAATTAGGTCAGTTTTGTCCCAGGATGCGACCCACACTAGTCGACTAACACCCAGGTACCCATTTTAAATTGATGGGTGAACAGGGACAGGGACAGTAGGTGTCTTATGGAAACACGTCACTAATGTTTTCCAGCTTTATGAAAGTATAGTGGTACCAACATCTTTTATTTGTGTAAATAATGGGTAGTGAATGTTGCAACAAGGAGAAGGCTGGAGGCAGTGATGTCGTGTCTAAGGGCAGTGGAGATGTCGTGTCTAAGGGCAATGTGTGGTGTGAATATTATGCGAAGAATCCGTAGCTTGGAGATTAGAAGGATGTGTGGGGTTTCTAAAAGCATTATCCAGAGGGTTGAGGAGGGTTTTTTGAGACGGTTCGGACATTTAGAGAGGATGAAACAAAATAGGATGACTTATAGGGTGTATAAATCTGTAGTGGAAAGAAGGCAGGGGAGGGGTCGTCCTAGGAAAGGTTAGAGGGAGGGGGTAAAGGAGGTTTGGTGTTTGAGGGGCTAAACCATGGAGGAAGCATGCGTGAGTATGTTAGTAGAGTGGAGGCAAATGGTTTTATGACATGACGTGCTGTTGGAGTGTGAGCAAAGTAACATGAAGGGATTCAGGGAAACCAGTCACCCGGACTTGAGTCCTGGAGGTGAGAAGTACAGTGCCTGCGCTCTGAAGGAGGGTGATATATTACAGTTTTTTACTGGAATATCAGTTCACCTCTGGCAAGACAGTGATGGAGTGAGTGATGATCAAAGTATTTCTTCTTATTCGGATCACCCTGCCTCGGTGGAAAACGGCCGATGTGTTAATAAATGTGTGTGTGTGTGTATATATTTATATATATATATATATATATATATATATATATATATATATATATATATATATATATATATCTCCATGGGGAAGTGGAACAGAATTCTTCCTCCGTAAGCCATGCGTGTCGTAGAGGCGACTAAAATGCCGGGAGCAAGGGGCTAGTAACCCCTTCTCCTGTATATATTACTAAATGTAAAAGGAGAAACTTTCGTTTTTCCTTTTGGGCCACCCTGCTTCGGTGGGAAACGGCCGACGTGTTGAAAGAAAGAAAGATATATATGTCTATTTTCTAGACACAAGACGGACTACTCACCTGCTCTCACCGGACCTCATGATGCAATGAATATGTTTACTGTGCATCATTGTGCATTGACTTGAGGAAGCATTTTGCGGAGAGAAAATGCTCTCTCTAAGTTTTACTGTGCATTTGTAGCTACTTGGAACAGTTCACGAAATTTAACATATATAGCACTTATAAATTAATATGCCTCTTCCCTGCAGAGTACAGCACAAACTAGTGTATAATAGAATGTGATATCACCTGAGAGTCAACTGTTTACACATTTACCTTGACGTAACATCCTTTGAAGACATAACAACTCGCTGGGAATTATTATTCATGAGATAAGCATGTATTTACTTACCAGAAATCTTGATATTTCTGTTTGGTCAGCAGAAGCAGGACTTGGGTATTTACACTGAACCACCGCCAGAAGGCAGCAGAAAACACAAACATATTGCCAACGTAGCTCAGCTCTCGATAATATTGTTGATAAATAACTTAAAGGTCGGTTATGTTTATAATACAAGAGGTTACTCAAGGGAGATGTACTGTACATACCTAAATATTCCCTGGCGACATAAACATTATGGTACGGGATCACTGCAATACGACTCCTGGCCCATGAAAAGCAGGTTTAACTCACGATGATCCTCTTAGACGTCCTCATAGACCGTATTAGAGGTTTAGCGATGTGTTTATATTTTATAAGTTTAGAGTGAAGCAGATCTTAATAACGGGAAGAGAAGGGAGTGGACTGGGTATTATGGGCAGGTATTTTTTTGTGCTGACCTTAAATATATGCTGGCCAGGCAGTGTAGTCTTCACTATCAGGTCTGTGTATCTCAGTGATGCTGACCTGTCATTGCTGTCTCGTAGACCACATCTGTGTAGCTCGGTGATACATTGTCTCTGGTAACAATTAGGTATATGAATCCGACAAACTGACGTAAATGACACATTCACAAATATTTAAAACATTATAATAGGAAACGTGTCAGTCCTGTATCCCTGTTCATCAGGGGCTCCAACAAGGTCCCGGAACATGAATGTTACCTGTTTAAATGTATCACTGACCTCTAGAACACCAGTGTCTGTGTCAGTGTTAGAGTAAATAAAAACATTCCCCTCGGGTAGACTTCCTGGAAATTCCTCAGCTGATAATCATATATTACAACAAAATTATGTATGTCTGGCGAAGGTTCTTTTCGTTAAATTCATCAGTGCTAAGAAGGTACTGAACACCGGGACTGATACCCTCAACTACTGTCATCGTACATCATCTCTTAATTGAACTGAAAAAGCCACTGGTTGTGAAACTTCCTTAAATAAAAATACCCAGGTGTTGCTCACGTGTTTTAATTCCTTATCCTTATATCACAAATTTCTTTAATCTGAATCTTAGATAATATGGTTCATGGTATACTGAGATTACGTAAAGGTATCCCGATCACTGGGATACTAAAATGGTTCCTTATTAACACTGCACCAGATGACGGTCGAAAGTGCTAAAGGTAAAGTTAGCACAACAATATTGTAATGTATGACGTGTTACGTAGCTTCTGCCAGGTTAAGAACTATCATTTAATATCAGAGAAACTGAGTAAAAGTGTCATAAATTAATGACATTTTGCTTTTGGTTTACTCATTCACTTAACTCGCGTTTTTTTATTTAAAATCATTTTGTTGGCGGGTTTAAATATTTTTCTTGTTCAGTGCACAAAACATCACCTGTGCAGGTTGTGTCTTCCATGTAGGTTGTCTTCCATGTAGGTTGTCTTCCATGTAGGTTGTCTTCCATGTAGGTTGTCTTCCATGTAGGTTGTCTTCCATGTAGGTTGTCTTGCATGTAGGTTGTCTTGCATGTAGGTTGTCTTGCATGTAGGTTGTCTTCCATGTAGGTTGTCTTCCATGTAGGTTGTCTTCCATGTAGGTTGTCTTCCATGTAGGTTGTCTTCCATGTAGGTTGTCTTCCATGTAGGTTGTCTTCCATGTAGGTTGTCTTCCATGTAGGTTGTCTTCCATGTAGGTTGTCTTCCATGTAGGTTGTCTTCCATGTAGGTTGTCTTCCATGTAGGTTGTCTTCCATGTAGGTTGTCTTCCATGTATGTTGTCTTCCATGTATGTTGTCTTCCGTGTATGTTGTCTTCCGTGTAGGTTGTCTTCCATGCAGGTTGTCTTCCATGTAGATTGTCTTCCATGTAGGTTGTCTTCCATGTATGTTGTCTTCCGTGTAGGTTGTCTTCCATGTAGGTTGTTTCCGTGTAGGTTGTCTTCCATGCAAGTTGTCTTCCATGTAGATTGTCTTCCATGTAGGTTGTCTTCCATGTTGTCTCATGTAGGTTGTCTTCCATGTAGGTTGTCTTCCATGTAGGTTGTCTCCATGAGTTGTCTTCCATGTAGGCTGTCTTCCATGTATGTTGTCTTCCATGTAGGTTGTCTTCCATGTATGTTGTCTTCCGTGTATGTTGCCTTCCATGTATGTTGTCTTCCGTGTATGTTGTCTTCCGTGTAGGTTGTCTTCCATGGAGGTTGTCTTCCATGTAGGCTGTCTTCCATGTATGTTGTCTTCCGTGTAGGTTGTCTTCCATGTAGGTTGTCTTTTGTGTAGGTTGTCTTCCATGCAGGTTGTCTTCCATGTAGATTGTCTTCCATGTAGGTTGTCTTCCATGTAGGTTGTCTTCCGCGTAGGTTGTCTTCCATGCAGGTTGTCTTCCGTGTAGGTTGTCTTCTATGTAGGTTGTCTTCCATGTAGGTTGTCTTGCATGTAGGTTGTCTTCCGTGTAGGTTGTCTTCCATGTAGGTTGTCTTCCATGTATGTTGTCTTCCATGTATATTGTCTTCCGTGTATGTTGTCTTCCGTGTATGTTGTCTTCCGTGTAGGTTGTCTTTAATGCAGGTTGTCTTCCATGTAGATTGGCTTCCATGTAAGTTGTCTTCCATGTATGTTGTCTTCCGTGTAGGTTGTCTTCCATGTATGTTGTCTTCATGTAGGTTGTCTTCCGTGAGGTTGTCTTCCATGTAGGTTGTCTTCCATGTAGGTTGTCTTCCATGTAGGTTGCTTCCATGTAGGTTGTCTTCCTGTAGGTTGTCTTCCATGTAGGTTGTCTTCCATGTAGGTTGTCTTCTATGTAGTTGTCTTCCTTGAAGGTTGTCTTCCATTAGGTTTCTTCCATGTAGGTTGTCTTCCATGTAGTTGTCTTCCATGTAGGTTGTCTTCCGTGAGGTTGTCTTCCATGAGGTTTGTCTTCCATGTAGGTTGTCTTCCATGTAGGTTGTCTTCCATGTAGGTTGTCTTCCATGTAGGTTGTCTTCCGTGCAGGTTGTCTTCCATGTAGGTTGTGTCTTCCATGCAGGTTGCCTTCCATGTATGTTGTCTTCCATGTAGGTTGTCTTCCATGTAGGTTGTCTTCCATGTATGTTGTCTTCTGCGTAGGTTGTCTTCCATGCAGGTTGTCTTCCATGTAGGTTGTCTTCCATGTAGGTTGTCTTCCATGTAGGTTGGCTTCCTGTAGGTTGTCTTCCATGTAGGTTGTCTTCCATGTAGGTTGTCTTCCGTGTAGGTTGTCTTCCATGTAGGTTGTCTTCCAAGTAGGTTGTCTTCATGTAGGTTGTCTTCCAAGTAGGTTGTCTTCCGTGTAGGTTGGCTTCCATGTAGGTTGTCTTCCGTGTAGGTTGCCTTCCATGTAGGTTGTCTTCCATGTAGGTTGTCTTCCATGTAGGTTGTCTTCCGTATAGGTTGTCTTCCATGTAGGTTGTCTTCCGTGTAGGTTGTCTTCCATGTGTCTTCCATGTAGGTTGTCTTCCATGTAGGTTGTCTTCCATGTAGGTTGTCTTCCATGTAGGTTGTCTTCGTAGTTGCTTCCATGTAGTTGCTCATGTAGTTGTCTTCCATGTAGGTTGTCTTCCATGCAGGTTGTCTTCCATGTAGGTTGTCTTCCATGTAGGTTGTCTTCCATGTAGGTTGTCTTCCATGTAGTTGTCTTCCATGTAGGTTGTCTTCCTGTAGGTTGTCTTTGAGGTTGTCTTCCATGTAGGTTGTCTTCCATGTAGGTTGCCTGTCTTCCATGTAGGTTGTCTTCCATGTAGGTTGTCTTCCATGTAGGTTGTCTTCCGTGTAGGTTGTCTTCCTATGAGGTTGTCTTCCATGTAGGTTGTCTTCCATGAGGTTGTCTTCCATGTAGGTTGCTTCCATGTAAGTTGTCTTCCATGTAGGTTGTCTTCCGTGTAGGTTGTCTTCCATGTAGGTTGTCTTCCGTGTAGGTTGTCTTCCATGCAGGTTGTCTTCCATGTAGGTTGTCTTCCATGTAGGTTGTCTTCCATGTAGGTTGTCTTCCATGTAGGTTGTCTTCCATGTAGGTTGTCTTCCATGTAGGTTGTCTTCCATGTAGGTTGTCTTCCATGTAGGTTGTCTTCCATGTAGGTTGTCTTCCATTTATGTTGTCTTCCGTGTATGTTGCCTTCCATGTATGTTGTCTTCCGTGTATGTTGTCTTCCGTGTAGGTTGTCTTCCATGCAGGTTGTCTTCCATGTAGGTTGTCTTCCATGTAGGTTGTCTTCCATGTAGGTTGTCTTCCATGTATGTTGTCTTCCGTGTAGGTTGTCTTCCATGTAGGTTGTCTTTTGTAGGTTGTCTTCCATGTAGGTTGTCTTCCATGTAGGTTGTCTTCCATGTAGGTTGTCTTCCATGTAGGTTGTCTTCCGTGTAGGTTGTCTTCCATGCAGGTTGTCTTCCGTGTAGGTTGTCTTCTATGTAGGTTGTCTTCCATGTAGGTTGTCTTGCATGTAGGTTGTCTTCCGTGTAGGTTGTCTTCCATGTAATTTGTCTTCCATGTAGGTTGTCTTCCGTGTAGGTTGTCTTCCATGTAGGTTGTCTTCCGTGTAGGTTGTCTTCCATGTAGGTTGTCTTCCATGTAGGTTGTCTTCTATGTAGGTTGTCTTCTGTGAAGGTTGTCTTCCATGTAGGTTGTCTTCCATGTAGGTTGTCTTCCATGTAGATTGTCTTCCATGTAGGTTGTCTTCCATGTAGGTTGTCTTCCATGTATGTTGTCTTCCATGTATGTTGTCTTCCGTGTATGTTGTCGTCCTGTATGTTGTCTTCCGTGAGGTTGTCTTCCATGAGTGTTGTCTTCCATGTGATTGTCTTCCATGTAGGTTGTCTTCCTGTAGGTTGTCTTAACATGTAGGTTGGGCTTCCTGTAGGTTGTCTTCCATGCAGGTTGTCTTCCATGTAGTTGTCTTTCATGTAGGTTGTCTTCCATGTAGGTTGTCTTCCATGTAGGTTGTCTTCATGTAGGTTGTCTTCCATGCAGGTTGTCTTCCATGTAGGTTGATCTTCCATGTAGGTTGTCTTCCATGTAGGTTGTCTTCCATGTATGTTGTCTTCCATGTAGGTTGCCTTCCATGTATGTTGTCTTCTGTGTATGTTGCCTTCCATGTAGTTGTCTTCCTGTATGTTCTCTTCCATGTAGGTTGTCTTCCATGTGTAGGTTGTCTTCCATGTAGGTTGTCTTCCATGTAGGTTGTCTTCCATGTAGGTTGTCTTCCATGTATGTTGCTTCCTGTAGGTTTGTCTTCCATGTAGGTTGTCTTCCATGTAGGTGTCTTCCATGTAGGTTGTCTTCCATGTAGGTTGTCTTCCATGTAGGTTGGCTTCATGTAGGTTGTCTTCATGATGAGGTTGTCTTTCATGTAGGTTGTCTTCCATGTAGGTTGACTTCCATGTAGATTGTCTTCCATGTAGGTTGTCTTCCGTGCAGGTTGTCTTCCATGTAGGTTTGTCTTCCATGTAGGTTGGCTTCCATGAGGTTGTCTTCCATGTAGGTTGTCTTCCATGTAGGTTGTCTTCCGTGCAGGTTGTCTTCCATGTAGGTTGTGTCTTCCATGCAGGTTGCCTTCCATGTATGTTGTCTTCCATGTAGGTTGTCTTCCATGTAGGTTATCTTCCATGTATGTTGTCTTCCGTGTAGGTTGTCTTCCATGTAGGTTGTCTTCCGTGTATGTTGTCTTCCGTGTAGGTTGTCTTCCGTGTAGGTTGTCTTCCATGTAGGTTGTCTTCCGTGTATGTTGTCTTCCATGTAGGTTGTCTTCCGTGTATGTTGTCTTCCGTGTAGGTTGTCTTCCATGTAGGTTGTCTTCCATGTAGTTTGTCTTCCATGTAGGTTGTCTTCCGTGTATGTTGTCTTCCGTGTAGGTTGTCTTCCATGTAGGTTGGCTTCCATGTAGGTTGTCTTCCATGTAGGTTGTCTTCCATGTAGGTTGTCTTCCATGTAGGTTGTCTTCCATGTAGGTTGTCTTCCATGTAGGTTGTCTTCCATGTAGGTTGTCTTCTATGTAGGTTGTCTTCCATGTAGGTTGTCTTCCATGTAGGTTGTCTTCCGTGCAGAATGTCAAGCAGACAACTCCAACAGCGACATGGATGCCAATGACGTACTGAAGAATATAGTGAAGAAAACACGTTGCAGAAGCTTTTATTGGCACGTTTCGCCCTGTGTGGACTTTTTTCTATTCATGACTTGATAAAGCTCTATACATAGAGTGAAACGTTGTATTAATGGTAGTTTGGCAACGTGCGTCTTTCCTTCACTTCCTTAGTCATGCTGTGTGTCGCTTCAAACTTGTTTATCTTCTCTCTGCTAACCAAGATTACGTTTCATGTTTATCTTCACGCTCATGACAGTGAGGAGGTGGTGGGTCTTGCTGGGACCAGCAGGTTAATCACTATGGTCCACCATGATGGTCCATCTCCACCCTGGCTCACCACCACCCTGGCTCACCCCCACCCTGGCTCACCACCACCCTGGCTCACCACCACCCTGGCTCACCACCACCCTGGCTCACCACCACCCTGGCTCACCACCACCCTGGCTCACCACAACCCTGGCTCACCACCACCCTGGCTCACCACCACCCTGGCTCACCACCACCCTGGCTCACCACCACCCTGGCTTACCACCACCCTGGCTTACCACCACCCTGGCTCACCACCACCCTGGCTAACCACGACTATGGCTCACCATCACTCTGGCTCACCACCATCCTGGCCCACCACCACCCTGGCTCACCACCACCCTGGCTCACATCACCCTGGCTCACCACCACCCTGGCTCACCACCAACCTGGCTCAACACCACTCTGGCTCACCTCCACTCTGGCTCACCACCATCCTGGCTCACCACCACCATGGCTCACCACCACCCTGGCTCACCACCAACCTGGCTTACCACCACCCTGGCTCACCACCACCCTGGCTCACCATCTCCCTGGCTTACCACCACCCTGGCTCACCACCACCCTGGCTCACCAACACCCTGGCTCACCACCACCTTGGCTCACCACCACCCTGGCTCACCACCACTCTGGCTCACCACAACCCTTGCTCACCACCACTCTGGCTCACCACCACCCTGGCTCACCACCACTCTGGCTCACCACCACTCTGGCTCACCACCACTCTGGCTCACCACCACTTGCTCACCACCATCCTGGCTCACCACCACCCTGGCTCACCACCACCCTGGCTCACCACCACCCTGGCTTACCACCACCCTGGCTCACCACCACTTTGGCTCACCACCACCACCCTGGCTCACCACCACTCTGGCTCACCACCACTCTGGCTCACCACAACCTGGCTCACCACCACCCTGGCTCACCACCACCCTGGCTCACCACCACCCTGGCTCATCACCACCCTGGCTCACCACCACCTGGCTCACCACCACCCTGGCTCACCACCACCCTGGCTCACATCACCCTGGCTCACCACCACCCTGGCTCACCACCACCTGGCTCACCACAACCCTGGCTCACCACACCCTGGCTCACCACCACCTGGCTCACCACTCAACCTGGCTCACCACCACTCTGGCTCACCCCACCCTGGCTCACCACCATCCTGGCTCACCACCACCTGGCTCACCACCACCCTGGCTCACCACCCAACCTGGTTCACCACCACCCTGGCTCACCACCACCCTGGCTACCACACCCTGGCACCACCACCCTGGCTCACCACCACCTGGCTCACACCACCCTGGCTCACACCTTGGCTCACCACCTACCCTGGCACCACCACTCTGGCTACCACCACCCTGGCTCACCACCACCCTGGCTCACCACCACCACCTGGCTCACCACCACCTGGCTCACACCACCCTGGCTCACCACCACCCTGGCTCACCACCACCCTGGCTCACCACCACCCTGGCTCACCACCACCCTGGCTCACCACCACTCTGGCTCACCACCACCCTGGCTCACCACCACTCTGGCTCACCACCCCTGGCTCACCACCACCCTGGCTCACCACCACTCTGGCTCACCACCACCCTTGCTCACCACCACCCTGGCTACCACCACCTGGCTCACCACCACTGGCTCCACCACCACCTGGCTCACCACCTCTGGCTCACCACCACCCCTGGCTCACCACACCCTGGTTCACACCCCTGGCTCACAAGCCACTCTGGCTCACCACCAGAATGGCTTACCACCACCCTGGCTCATCACCACCCTGGCTCACCACCACTTTGGCTCACAACCACCCTGGCACACCACCACTCTGGCTAACCATCACCCTGGCTTACCACCACCCTGGCTCACCACCACTCTGGCTCACACAATCCTGAGTCACCACACTCTGGCTCACCACCACTCTGGCTTACCACTACCAGGCTCACCACCCCCTGCTCACCACCACCCTGGCTCACCACCACTCTGGCTCACCACACCCTGGCTCACCACTGCCACCACACCTGGCTACACATCCAACCACACCTGGCTCCACCATGCAACACCCTGGCTCACCACCACCCTGGCTCACTCACCACCTGGCTCACACCACCCTGGCTCACCACACTCTGGCTCACCACCACTGCTCACCAACCTGCCACCACCACCCTGGCTCACCACCACCTGGCTCACCACCACCCTGGCACCACCCCTGGCTCACCACCACCCTGGCTCACCACCACCTGGCTCACACCACCCTGCTCACCACTCACCTGGCTCACCACCACCCTGGCTCACCACCACCTGGCTCACCACCACCCTGGCTCCCACCACCACCCTGGCTCACCACCACCCTGGCTCACCACCACCTGGTCACCACCACCTGGTCCATCCACCACCTGGCTCACCACACTCTGGCTCACCACCACCTGCACTCTACCACCCCTGGCTCACCATCCCTGGCTCACCACCACCTGGCTCACCACCACCCTGGCTCACCACACTGCTACACACCTCGCTTCACCACCACCCTGGCTCACCACCCTCTGGCTCACCACCACCCTGCTCACCACCCCCTGGCTCACCACCACCCTGGCTCACCACCACCTGGCTCACCACCACCTGGCTCACCACCACCTGGCTACCACCACCTGGCTCACCACCACCCTGGCTACCACCACCTGGTCACCACCACCTGGCTCACCACCACCTGGCTCACCACCACTCTGGCTCACCCACCTGCACCCTTGTCACACCACCCTGGCTCACCACCACCTGGTCACACACCTGGCTCACCACCACCTGGTTACCACATTCTGGCTCACCACCACCCTTGTTACCACCACCTGGTCTAGACCACCTGTCACCACCTACCTTGGCTCACACCACCATGTCACCACACATTCTGCTACACCACCTGCTTCACACCACTTGGACTACCACCACGTTTGGCTACACATCCTGCTCACCCCACTGGCTACCACCACTGAGCTTACTTCACCCTTTGTCATACTGAATAACCTCACGGCAAACCTGGTTCACGGTCACCACGGTAAAGATTGCCACTGCGCACCTGGTCACCAGCTGGTACACCTTACATGAGCAGGTACCACCACCTGCTCACCAACCTGGACACCACAGTCCTGTATCAAGTACTGAGTCACACCTGGTCTCTCACTACCAGTGGGCTACACCACCACTGCTACAATGTCTAGAGACCATTTCCACACCTCTTACACACCTTGGCTCACATTGAAACGTTTGTTCCATTTTCGATATAGCTTCTTCATCATTTACTAATAAATACTAGACGTATTAGCGGGTAAGATTATGTTCATGGTGCCTTGAAGACGGAGGTCAGTCCCTCAGCCTGGAGAAGAGTTCTGTTATATAGTCTAGATCAATGTGCTTCTCCTAGTGGGCCCCGCCACCTGCGATGTCTTAGAGACTTTCCACACCTCACCTTTGGTAGTATAAAAGGTCCATTTTCGTGCTTCACATTTACAATGATCCAGACTATTGAGCTAAACTCTTCCACAGGCTGATGGACTGACCACCTCAAGGTTGATGGACTGATAATATCCTCTTCACCTCGCCACTGATCCTACTGTCACCATATTTATTATTATCCTTTTTATTTGACTGAAGAAGCCCACCGAAAACGTTTCACCACTAAAGATATCCAACTGCTGCACCTGTGTCTTCCTCAGAACGAAAAATGCTTACATGATTGAGAGACAAGCTCGCCAGCAACCAAGACACAAGTTGTGAATCAGGGAAGGTAACTGAAGTACAAAGCGCAGGTTCATTACACACTGAGACAGTAGGAGCTTATTACGACCCCAGATTGGGGCACATTTTATATATTGTAATTATGATGTATATTTCCATTTCTTATAATTTTATATTGCTGATATTTTCGATATTAGTTAATTCGTTAATATCTTGCTTTATATTAATATTTGACTTAGCTATATTATCAGGTAGGATGTACCATTTTCACTATTGTGCTCATTTGTTCGAGAGTGTTGAAACTGCCCGAGTTGGCAAGCTACCTTGTTAACTACCACTCGCTTGTTTGTGTCAGCCTGTACCTCGCACTGCCCTGGAGTAGCGGGCGAGTCACGTGACCAGTGGCCTGATCCCACCTGAGCTGGAAGACTGCCTCTCCTTATTCACTCTCTTCTCTCTTGTCTCTGCTTGTTTCCTCGTCATTTAGACTCTGTTTGGTAGAGTATGTGTTTGCTGATAAGACAAAACACTTCTCTGGACTCTGTGTAACTCTGTTCACAGAGAAATAGCCTAGACTTAGTGATTTTCGACGTTTTACTGGGTTTTGTCACAGTGACACTCTGAGATAACTCAGGTCTCTAGCTATAGCTTCTGACCTAATTCGCTGAGGCATCCGTGCACCGTCGCAGTCGGGGATTTTGATTATGCTGAACTTAGATTCAGTATTAAGGGAGTTTTATGACTATTATGGAGGATCTGCTGATGGTCCCCAGTTAGGGTCGTTTTTTTATCTCCTTGTTCCTGACTCTGTGTTGCTTTTGCTTACTATATTGCTGTTCGGCGAATTGGTCATTTTATGTTCAAGCAAGCTGTTCTGATAGCCTGTTTGTTAGAGAAGTTAGCTTATGAGAGGACGTTTAATCGGTCACTATTCGAGTCTAGTCTTAACGAGTTACCTGGAGCCCACATATACACACTCATATACATATTTGTATATATCTTATTATTATTGTAAATTGCTGACATTGTACCAGATGGTACTTGAGAGCCATTAAGATATATGTGCCTTCAGCACAATAATATTGTATATGAGAGAAGTGTAGGAGCTAACCTCCTAATTCATATCCTAATATCCTGATAATATTTAAATTGATTTACTTTGATACCCTAGACATTTTAACTTTGTTAATAAACTTGTTAAATTTAATTCTTTGGTTAGTACCCTCTCAGTTGAAATCCTATGATACTATTGAAATATGTCGGATAACTGGACCAGGATACTGACTACTTGTTGCAAAAACCCAGTAACAGGCTGAATGCTAGAGGGGCAGACCTTTCTAGTGTTCACTGGAGATGTCTATTTCTAATAGATATCGCGTCTTTTGTAACAGAGCTAATGCTGATTTTTTTTTTGCAGTACCAATACTGAGGCAAGATACTCTTCAGTCCCTCCAGTCACTAACAGTATAGGAACACTCTTCAGTACCTCCAGTCACTAACAGTGGAAGAACACTCTTCAGTCCCTCCAGTCACTAACAGTATAGGAACACTCTTCAGTACCTCCAGTCACTAACAGTGGAAGAACACTCTTCAGTCCCTCCAGTCACTAACAGTATAGGAACACTCTTCAGTACCTCCAGTCACTAACAGTGGAAGAACACTCTTCAGTCCCTCCAGGCACTAACAGTATAGGAACACTCTTCAGTACCTCCAGTCACTAACAGTATAGGAACACTCTTCAGTACCTCCAGTCACTAACAGTATAGGAACACTCTTCAGTACCTCCAGTCACTAACAGTATAGGAACACTCTTCAGTACCTCCAGTCACTAACAGTATAGGAACACTCTTCAGTCCCTCCAGGCACTAACAGTACAGGAACACTCTTCAGTCCCTCCAGGCACTAACAGTATAGGAACACTCTTCAGTACCTCCAGTCACTAACAGTATAGGAACACTCTTCAGTCCCTCCAGTCACTAACAGTGGAAGAACACTTTTCAGTCCCTCCAGGCACTAACAGTATAGGAACACTCTTCAGTACCTCCAGTCACTAACAGTGGAAGAACACTCTTCAGTACCTCCAGTCACTAACAGTGGAAGAACACTCTTCAGTACCTCCAGGCACTAACAGTATAGGAACACTCTTCAGTACCTCCAGTCACTAACAGTGGAAGAACACTCTTCAGTACCTC
The DNA here is from genome assembly GCA_009830355.1 of Cherax destructor. Lineage (NCBI taxonomy): Eukaryota > Metazoa > Arthropoda > Malacostraca > Decapoda > Parastacidae > Cherax > Cherax destructor. Next base: position 21,768 of record WNWK01017110.1, read on the forward strand.
CAGTCACTAACAGTATAGGAACACTCTTCAGTACCTCCAGTCACTAACAGTGGAAGAACACTCTTCAGTACCTCCAGGCACTAACAGTATAGGAACACTCTTCAGTACCTCCAGTCACTAACAGTATAGGAACACTCTTCAGTACCTCCAGTCACTAACAGTGGAAGAACACTCTTCAGTACCTCCAGGCACTAACAGTATAGGAACACTCTTCAGTACCTCCAGTCACTAACAGTATAGGAACACTCTTCAGTACCTCCAGTCACTAACAGTGGAAGAACACTCTTCAGTACCTCCAGTCACTAACAGTGGAAGAACACTCTTCAGTACCTCCAGTCACTAACAGTGGAAGAACACTCTTCAGTACCTCCAGTCACTAACAGTGGAAGAACACTCTTCAGTACCTCCAGTCACTAACAGTGGAAGAACACTCTTCAGTACCTCCAGTCACTAACAGTGGAAGAACACTCTTCAGTACCTCCAGTCACTAACAGTGGAAGAACACTCTTCAGTACCTCCAGTCACTAACAGTGGAAGAACACTCTTCAGTACCTCCAGTCACTAACAGTGGAAGAACACTCTTCAGTACCTCCAGTCACTAACAGTGGAAGAACACTCTTCAGTACCTCCAGTCACTAACAGTGGAAGAACACTCTTCAGTACCTCCAGTCACTAACAGTGGAAGAACACTCTTCAGTACCTCCAGTCACTAACAGTGGAAGAACACTGGATACACATGAAATTAAAGCCCTGGAGAGATTAACGAGTTCGATATAGCTTGGACAAATATAATGTGAGGCTGCAATGATACCTGTAGTCAATATGTGGGAAAAATAGAGATGAAAACATGAAGGAGATTCTTGTAGCAGGAAGCTGCAGCTCCTTATATTGGAAGCAAAATCACTCATGGATCAATGCACGACTAATTAGTTTGGGCCCCTTGTTTTCTTATAGTAATCTATATTAATAACCTCGATGTGGGAATAAAACGCGATACAAAAATATCTTGCTTAATAAATTCCGAGGATAAAACAAAACGAATATGTTGCTTGATAAATTACGGTAATTTAATGTTATGTGATAATTGGTTTAGAAAACTGACAAGTTGAATGAGACACTTAAGGAACATTTGACAATGTTTATTGTAGAAATTCTTCCAGAATAAACATTCCCAAATATTGCACAAGTGTCTCATTCTTCAGGTTAATGTTGTCGTTTGAAAAACTGCAGATGCAGTTTAATGTAGACAAGTGCAAAGTCCTAATCCTCGGGAGGAAAATAGCCCTGACCCCTATAAGCAAATTATGTTAAAACTTAGCCATAAAGGACATGGGTGTAGTGGTTAGCAGAAATGTTATGCCCAGACAGCAACGCCTAAGTATCTGCTTGGATCTATATTATGTAGTACTGTATAAATAACAGAAATTCAAAGTTTATTCTATAATTTTGTGCATAGTTCATGTATTACAGAATAAATTCTTCGGAAAGCATACAGAGAGAATAATGGAAGTAATACATTTAAGAATCTTTCCTATTAAGGAGACTGAGAACCTTGAACCTGCTCTCTTGAATGGTGTAGATTGATGTAGATAAGACTGAAGTGTACAAATAAAAGATTGATATAAAAGAAGGGGGAATAAATATGATGTTAATGATAAATGACGAAGTACTCGTAATGACTAAATAAAAATAAATAAATTGAGATTTAATTCAATGATTATTTTAATCACTGATTTGCCAGGGTCTTTTGGATGAGATCTATCGTCGACATTCATATTATTGCTCCCAAAGAACTCACGATGATTACTCTCAAAGATGACCTCGACCCAGTCCATCAATCCATCTAGTTTACTCTAGAAAAGGGAAAACGTCCGCCACTCTTCAGTTCAAAGTTTACAGAAACTTGCCCATTGCGACCTCACCCACGTCTGGTCTCACCACATTAGGACTAGGAGGGAATTTTACTAGTCTTCTGTCTTTGATCACACTGAATTTTCAGCCATAATTTTCTTGACGATGAGTATCATAACATCACACATATCCACATATATTCCACACATAGGAAAATTTAACTTATGATGATGCTTAGGTCATCATCAATTTCGTTTTCCAATGTGTGGGTTATTAGTGTATTGTTCCAGTCACGGTGTTGTGCCTTTTATTCTTCATGACAGATACCTTTTGTTTTCAGTCGCATTTTCCCGACACTTTCATAGACGAGTCGTAGAGACAGACAACAACACATTGATCATTTTTCGTAATTTCAGTGTTCATGGCAGAACTTCCAGAATATTCAAGAAAACAAACAACAAAAACAGTCACTGCCATCCACAGTCACCACCACCGTCACCATCACCACCACCATCACTACCACAGTCACCACCACCGTCACCATCACCACCACCATCACTACCACAGTCACCACCACCGTCACCATCACCACCACCATCACTACCACAGTCACCACCACCATCACCGTCACCATCACCGTCACCATCACCGTCACCACCACCGTCACTACCACCGTCACCACCGTCACCACCACCGTCACCACCACCGTCACCATCACCGTCACCACCACAGTCACCACCACCATCACCGTCACCACCAACGTCACCACCACCGTCACCATCACCGTCACCACCACCGCCACCATCACCATCACCACCACCGCCACCATCACCGTCACTACCACCGTCACCATCACTACCACCGTCACCACCAGTCACCACCACCGTCACCACCACCGTCACCACCACCGTCACCACCACCGTCACTACCAAATTTTCGCTTTCCTTATTCGGCAAGAAGAGCGTTGCTGTTTAAACCAAATGCAACTATTACCTAGAAACATCTACCTTTAACTCTAAGTTATGAGAGCGATACTGTAATATCGCCACCGTAGCTTCGAGCAGATAAATTAGCAAATATCAAGCTTCTGTAGTAAGCAAGAGACACCACATGTAACATAAAGTGTTTCTTTTAACACAGTTATGCTCACCACAGTACTGTGATCTATATAACTGTTATTATTCTTAGTGTCTGTAAAGTAACCTTATTACTATCACACTTTAACTGCGCGTTCACCTTGTTTTTTTTTACATTAACAAGAGAGCATCACACGCAGTCTCAAACACAATCCTCTCCGAATGAGCTCCAAATTACTAATGAATTGCATGAACCAATGAGAGTCATGTATAACATTCTTTTACAAAATAAAGACACCCAGATGTTGCACATGTGTCTAATTCTTGATCTTGTTAGTCATGTATACCATTGACATACAATTCGTCAGACACAGCAGAGGACAGAGGACATGCAAAGTAAAGATACCCAAATGCTTGGTCATGGCCCGGGCAGCGGGGGCGTTGACCCCGAACACCCTCCAGGTATACTCCAGGTATGTGTTTAATTCTTCAGCATTCTTTAACCTCAGTTAATGTGATCAGCATCAGCCTCAGCTTCTTGATTATCAAGGAAAATCTTTTGAATGGTCATGAGAATCAAACAAAGAACAGTTTGAATATATTGTATTTTCCTGTGAATATTCACATGTAGTTTAATGTTTATTGATTATATAAATGTGGCTCGTGTTTTAAATTTGTGTAAGTCCCTCCCAATATTAACATGGTAGAAAAGTATTTTTTTTATATTCGAGATTAATCCCAACTGAGGCTTCAGCATAATATAAATAAGATAATTTGAGCCCAATAAGAGAGATATTATAAATTTGTGTTTCACGCCAAAAAAGTATAAATACTGTGGACCCAGTAAATATTGATATTCATTTGACTATTAATAGTTCAGCCCTATTGAGTGTTGGGTGTGATAATTGAGCCCTGGGTGTGATAAAAGAGCCCTGGGTGTGATAATTGAGCCCAATATTACTCTGAACATTAATAAGAGCCCAGGGCAAAACAAATATTAATTATAATATTACCATTAATTACTGGGAAAATGGAGGGAATATTTTGAGGAGCTGTTAAATGGTGATGAAGAGAGGGAGGAGGTGATTTCATGCATTGGCCAGGGAGGAATAACATCTTTTAGGAGTGACGAAGAGCCAGATGTGAAGGTGGGGAAAGTATGTGAGGCAGTGAATACAGTTGGATCAAACCTGGCTTAGCACTTTGTGACATGCAAAGAGTATGTTACAATTTATTCGGCATATGTCACACTCCCATATAGGCTGCCTCCCAACCATCGAACCGGGTGCTAAGAGTTTAACGATCGATAGGGTACCCATCCTTAAATCAGTACCTTGGTTCATTGACCAATCACAGGCAAGCCCGCCAAAGCTGAAGCAACATGGTTCACTTGCGGTAAGCATTGGCAGACTTGCCTACCTGCTGGTTGAGTACGGTGCACTCTGGCTTCTACTTTGCAATATGTCACCGTGGTGTACACTTATTATTATTCCATCTGTATATATTTTACATAGTGTACATACCTGTATATAGTGAGTGAAGGCAAAATATACATTATAGTCTACCGCTGAGTTTGTTTCCTCCAGTTACCACTACGACCAGGTCTCAGGCTCATTACGTGCGTTCGTAATACTCTTCCACATGCTACTACTACTACATGTACTAGCTGCTGCTACTGCTACTACTACTACTACTACTGCTGCTGCTGCTACTACTGCTGCTGCGCACACACTGCTGCTGCACGCAGCAGCTGCTGCTGCTGCTGCTGCGCAGCAGCAACCTGCTGCAGCGGCAGCAGCAGCTGCACAGCGGCAACAGCAGCAGCAACGCTGCTAGCACAGCAACGCTGCTGCTGCTGCGCTGCTAAGCAGCGGCAGCGCGCTGCAGCACGCTGCTGCATGCTGACTGCGCGGCTGCTGCTGCTGGCAGCAGCAGCGGCAGCAGCAGCACGCAGCAGCAGCGGCAGCAACAACACAGCAGCGCAGCAGCGCTGCTGCTGCTGAAGCTGGCAGCAGCGCGCAACAGCAGCAGGCGCTGCTGCTGCTGCTGCTGCTGCTGCGCAGCGCGGCAACGCTGCTGCAGCGGCAGCTGCTGCTGCTAACGCAGCGCGCGCTGCTGCTGCTGCTGCTGGCAGCAGCAGCGCTGCTGCTGCTGCGCAGCGGCAGGCAACTGCTGCTGCTGCGCAGCAGCAGCAGCTGCTGCTGCTGGCAGCAGCGCAGCTGCTGCTGCTGCAGCAGCAGCTGCTGCTGCTGCTGCAGCGGCAGCGCAGCGCGCTGCTGCTGCACGCAGCAGCGCTGCTGCTGCTGTTTGGCAACAGCTGCTGCTGCTGCTGGCAGCAGGCTGCTGCTGCTGCTGCCAGCAGCAGCACAGCGCTGCTAGCAGCTGCTGCTGCTGGCTTAGCAACAGCTGCTGCTGCTGCGCTACAGCGGCGGCAGCGGCAGCACAGCAGCAGGGAGCAGCTGCACGCTCGCGCTGCAACGCTGCTGCTGCTGCTGGCCGCGCAAGCGCGGCAGCTGCTGCTGCTGGCGCAGCTGCTGCTGCTGCTGGCCAGCGGCAGCACGGGTGCTGCTGCTGCTGCAGCAGGGAGCGGCTGCTGCTGCCAGGGGGCAGCAGCTGCTGCTGCTGCACGGCAGCTGCTGCTGCCGCTGCTGCTGCTGGGGGCGAAGCGCTGCGAGCAGCGGCGGCAGCGCTGCTGCTGCTGCTGGCAGCAGCGGCGCGCTGCTGCTGCTGCGCAGCGCGCTGCTGCTGCTGCTGGCAGCGGCAGCGCTGCTGCGCAGCGGCAGCGCAGCTGCTGCAGCAGCGGCAGCCCGGCAAGCTGCTGCGCGGCAGCGGCGCACGCTGCTGCAGCGGCGGCGGCAGCACGCTGCGCAGCGGCGGCGCAGCGCTGCTGCGGCAGCAGCGGCAGCAGCTGCTGCAGCAGCAGCAGCGGCAGCAGCTACTGCTGCTGCTGGCAGCAGCGCTGCTGCTGCTGCTGGCAGCAGCGGCAACGCTGCTGCTGCAGCAGCGGCGGCAACGCTGCTGCGGCAGCGGCAGCTGCTGCGCCTGAGCGGCAGCAGCAACTGCTGCCTGCAGCGGCAGGGGGCAGCGCGCTGCTGCTGCTGGCACGGCTGCTGCTGCCGCTGGCAGCGGCAGCAACTGCTGCTGCGGCAGCAGCAGCAACGCTGCGCAGCACAGCAGCAGCTGCGCTGCGCGGCAGCAGCAAGCCGCTGCTGCTAGCACGGCAGGGGGCGGCAGCTGCTGCTGCTGTGCAGCGGCGGCAGCAGCAGCGGCAGCGCGCGCAGCAGCAGCAGCGGCTGCTCTGCAGCAGCAAGCAGCTGCTGCTGGCGCAGCAGCGCAACTGCTGCTGCAGCAGGGAGCGCTGCTGCTGCTGGCAGCGGCAGCGCGCGCTGCTGCGCAGCATCTGCTGCTGCTGCAGCAGCAGCGGCAGCGCTGCTGCTGCTGCGGCAGCAGCAGCGGCAGCTGCTGCTGCGCAGCAGCGGCAAGCCTGCTGCTGCTGCTGCAGCGCAGCTGCTGCTGCTGCTGCTGGCAACGGCAACGCTGCTGCTGCGGCAGCAGCAACGCTGCTGCTGCCCGCTGCTGCAGCAGCAGCGCTGCTGCTGCAGCAGCAGCGGCGGCAGCGCTGCTGCTGCTGCTGCAGCGCTGCTGCTGCTGCTGCGCAGCGGCAGCTGCTGCTGCGCAGCGGCAGCGGCGGCCGCTGCTGCTGCCAACGGCAGCAGCACTACGCTGCTGGCAGCAGCGCACTGCTGCTGCTGCTGGCAGCGGCAGCAGCGCTGCTGCTGCAACAGCGCCGGCTGCTGCTGCTGCTGGGGGGGGGGCGGCGGCAGCAACAGCAGCAGCGCGGCAACGCTGCTGCTTGGCAGCAGCGCAGCAGCGGCGGCAGCAAGCGCACTGCGGCAGCAACAGCGCTGCCTGCTCAGCGGCCCGCTGCTGCTGCTGCTGCAAGCGCGGCAGCAGCGGCAGCGGCAGCAACTTAGCAGCAGCAGCGGCAGCGCTGCTGCTGCGGCCAGCAACGGCACGCCTGCTGCTGCTGCGCAGCGCGCTCCAGCAGCAGCGCTGCTGCAGCAGCGGCAACAGCGCTGCAGCGCAGCCAGCTTTTTTTTTTTTTTTTTTTTTTTTTTTTTTTTTTTTTTTTTTTTTTTTTTTTTTTTTTTTTTTTTTTTTTTTTTTTTTTTTTTTTTTTTTTTTTTTTTGCAGCAGCAGCAGCGCTGCTGCGCTGCTGCTGCTGCTGCTGCTGCTGCTGCAGCAGCGGCTGCTGCTGCAGCAGCAACGCTGCTGCTGCTGCTGCACGGCAGCTTGCTGCTGCAGCAGCAGCAGCGCGCTGCTGCTGCTTGCGCAGCAGCAGCACTGCTGCTGCAGCAGCGAGCAGCTGCTGCTGCTGTGCACGCGCAGCACGCTGCTGCTGCTGCCAGCAGCAGCGCTGCTGCTGCTGCTGGCGGCGCTGCTGCTGCTGCTGCTGCTGCAGCGGCAGCAGCCTGCTGCTGCAGCAGCGGCAGCGGCGCTGCTGCTGCTGCGCAGCGGCGCTGCTGCTGCTGCTACGGCAGCAACGCGCACAGCGGCAGCTGCTGCTGCTGCGCAGCAGCAGCAGCGCTGCTGCTGCTGTTGGCACGCTGCTGCTGCTGCTCCCAGCGGCAGCAGCTGCTGCTGCAAGCAGCAGCAACGTGCTGCTGCTGCTGCCAGCAGCGCAACACTGCTGCTGCTGCAGCAGCGCACTGCTGCTGCTGCTACGTTTGGCAACGCAGCAGCAACGGCTGCTGGCTAACGCTGCTGGCCCAGCGGCTGCTGCGCAAGCAGCAGCTGCTGCTGTTGCTGCTGCTGCTGCTGCTAGCAGCAGCAGCGCTGCTGCTGCTGCAGCAGCAGCAGGCGCTGCTGCTGTTGCTGCTGCTGCTGCTCGCAGCAGCAGCAGCAACGCTGCTGCTGCTGCTGTTTGCAGCAAGCAACGCTGCTACTTCAACTTGTTGCTACTCAAATCTACTCTTACACTACTACTACAACAACTACTACTAGCGCACTACTACTACAAGCAACAACTACTACTACAACTACTTATCTACTACTACTACTTGTTCTTCTTCTAAGAATAATAACAATCTTCAAGAAACTCATCATAGATGTTTGTATATGGAAGAAGTACTAGAAGCATAATATTAAATTGTCTGAGTAAAATACTGAATAAATTTTATAATATGTAAATGGAACTTAGCATGTCCTCCACGGCTACAGGAAGCTGTGTCACGCAGGAAGCTGTGTCACGCAGGAAGCTGTGTCACGCAGGAAGCTGTGTTACGCAGGAAGCTGTGTCACGCAGGAAGCTGTGTCACGCGGGAAGCTGTGTCACGCAGGAAGCTGTGTCACGCAGGAAGCTGTGTCACGCAGGAAGCTGTGTCACGCAGGAAGCTGTGTCACGCAGGAAGCTGTGTTACGCAGAAAGCTGTAACATAGAACTAATAGAGGATGACGTTGAGCTTAATTTTTCAAAGATATTGTTCCAGTTACTTAGTACTCGTGAAGATCATCTATGTTGTTGGGTAAAAAACACCAGTGCAACTAATGTGACATTTATTAGAGCAACGTTTCGCTCTCCAGGAGCTTTGTCAATCCATAATTGCTTCGATAATTATTACTAAAATCAACAAATTGCTAACTACAAATCTCATTAAAAATTCCAACGATTCTATCACGCAAAAATTGTTACAATGTAAGGTAATATTTTTGTATTTTTTTTTTACGTAATTCATGTCTACATAAATAACTCATTACTATTGTAACCAGATATAAACATGTAAATATTTTAACTTGTTCAGCTATCAAAACTTTACGACCCAGTTCCTGATCCCATTATGTACCTCTGTAATCTGTTGACTACCATCCACACCATGGGTATGGTGTGACTACCATCCACACCATGGGTATGGTGTGACTACCATCCACACCATGGGTATGGTGTGACTACCATCCACACCATGGGTATGGTGTGACTACCATCCACACCATGGGTATGGTGTGACTACCATCCACACCATGGGTATGGTGTGACTACCATCCACACCATGGGTATGGTGTGACTACCATCCACACCATGGGCATGGGGTGACAACCACCCACACCGTAGATATGGTGTGACTACCATCCACACCATAGGTATGGTGTGACTACCATCCACACCATAGGTATGGTGTGACTGCCACTCACACCATGGGTATGGTGTGACTACCGCCCACACCATGGGTATGGTGTGACTACCATCCACACCATGGGTATGGTGTGACTACCATCCACACCATGGGTATGGTGTGACTACCATCCACACCATGGGTATGGTGTGACTACCACCACACCGTAGATATGGTGTGACTACCATCCACACCATAGGTATGGTGTGACTACCATCAAACCATAGGTATGTTGTGACTACCACTCACACCATGGGTATGGTGTGACTACCATCCCCACCATGGGTATAGTGTGACTACCATCCACACCATAGGTATGGTGTGACTACCATCCACACCATAGGTATGGTGTGACTACCCTCACACCATGGATATGGTATGATTACCGCCCACACCATGGGTATGGTGTGACTACCATCCACACCATGGGGATGGTATGACTACCATCCACACCATGGGTATGGTGTGACTACCATCAAACAATGGATATGGGGTGACTACCACACCATGGGTATGGGGTGACTACCATCCACACCATGGGTATGGAGTGACTACGACCCACACTATGGGTATGGGGTGACTACCATCCACACCATGGGTATGGTGTAACTACCATCCACACAATGGGTATGGTGTAACTACCATCCACACAATGGGTATGGTGTAACTATCATCCACACAATGGGTATGGGGTGACTACCACACCATGGGTATAGGGTGACTACCATCCACACCATGGGGATAGTGTGACTATCATCCACACCATGGGCATGGTGTGACTACCATCCACACCATGGGTATGGTGTGACTACCATCCACACAATGGGTATGGGGTGACTACCACACCATGGGTATGGGGTGACTACCATCCACACCATGGGTATGGGGTGAGTACGACCCACACTATGGGTATGGGGTGACTACCATCCACACCATGGGTATGGTGTAACTACCATCCACACAATGGGTATGGTGTAACTATCATCCACACAATGGGTATGGGGTGACTACCACACCATGGGTATAGGGTGACTACCATCCACACCATGGGGATAGTGTGACTATCATCCACACCATGGGCATGGTGTGACTACCATCCACACCATGGGTATGGTGTGACTACCATCCACACAATGGGTATGGGGTGACTACCACACAATGGGTATGGGGTGACTACCATCCACACCATGGGTATGGGGTGAGTGACCCACACTATGGGTATGGGGTGACTACCATCCACACCATGGGTATGGTGTAACTACCATCCACACCATGGCGATGGTGTGGCTATCATCCACACCATGGGCATGGTGTGACTACCATCCACACCATGGGTATGGTGTGACTACCATCCACACAATGGGTATGGGGTGACTACCACACCATGGGTATGGGGTGACTACCATCCACACCATGGGTATGGGGTGACTACGACCCACACTATGGGTATGGAGTGACTACCACCCACACCAGAAGTATGATGTGACTACCATCCACACCATGGGTATGGTGTAACTACCATCCACACCATGGGGATGGTGTGACTATCATCACACCATGGGCATGGTGTGACTACCATCCACACCATGGGTATGGTGTGACTACCATCCACACAATGGGTATGGGGTGACTACCACAACATGGTCATGGGGTGACTACCATCCACACCATGGGTATGGGGTGACTACGACCCACACTATGGGTATGGGGTGACTACCACCCACACCATAAGTATGATGTGACTACCACCCACACCATAAGTATGGTGTGACTACCACCCACACCATAAGTATGGTGTGGCTACAATCCACACCATAGGTATGGTGTGACTACCACTCACACCATGGGTATGGGGTGACTACCACCCACACCATGAGTATGGTGTGACTACCACCCACGCCATGGGTATGGTGTGACTATCGCCCACACCATGGGTATGGGGTAACTACCACCCACACCATGGGTATGGGGTGACTACCACCCACACTATGGGTATGGTGTGCAAATAAAGATATTAAACTAACTTCTTAAGATATACCAGACATTCCCGGATTATCATACAGAAACCGGTGGTATAATTTCTCAGGAAAATTACCAAATTGCCACCAATACTGACCAAAATTGCCACCAATACTGACCAAAATTGCCACCAATACTGACCAAAATTGGCCCAATACTGACCAAAATTGGCACAATACTGACCAAATTGCCACCAATACTGAAAATGCCACCAATACTGACCAAAATTGCACCAATACTGACCAAATTGCCACCAATACTGACCAAAATTGCCACCAATACTGACCAAATTGGCACCCATACTGACCAAAATTAAGCCGAACTTTTCACTAAGTAAAACTATGGTATTTAGGTTTGAAGCCGATCCAAAGAGGCACTTCCAACTTTTAAATTATGTTTAAAAATCGGCTAATATGAACCTACGAAAACTTACACTGTCCTTAACTTTCCACTTATGTAAGATGCATCAGTGTTCTAAGTTTGACTCCGCTCGGAACATGCGTTCTCCAGTAACTTATGGAAAAAGAATGTCCTAATTTATTTTATATAACTAACAAATTTGTACCTACACAGCCTAATCCAAGCCTTCTTCATGTAAGATACACCCGCGTTAAAAAGTTTGAAGACGAGAAGAAGAAGCATTCTCTAGTTATTGCACAGCAACAGCTACGAAATTTTGATTTGCAAAATTAGCAAAGTGACACGAATACTTTTCTCTAAATAAGATAAACCAGCGTTGAAAGTTTGAAGTCGATCAGAGAAGTCATTCTCGATTTATTGCGCAGATACTAGGAGGAAAAATATTCCAACACTCGCCAGAGATATTATTTTTCCGGTGATTTTTAAATATTATAAACTAAACAGTCCTTTACAACACTGACAAACCTGGTAAAGGTATTAGTATCGTGGAACTGATATCCTCTGTAAAGGAAGAAAGGGTATCAGGTTACTGATACCAGTATCCTTCAACAGATGGCGTATAAAGTATATGTGTTGGCCTTCTCAGGTTCTGTTTCAGCTTGTACACAGTAGATCGTCTCGCCCTAATCGTCCAACTGGTCGAGTTCTTCAATAAGAGGTCGACGACGCCGCATCCTGCCCACCTGAGATGCCACCGTAACAAACATTATAAAGAGGGAGACACACATGAGATGAGTAAATTCAAATATAATCACTCCAAAATATGAAATGTGTTATTTCTAAATGTTCAGTGTTAGAGGCTGGAAGGTTGAACATTACCTAATAATGATGTATAGATGAAGTAGTCTACTGTATTTATAACCCAAAAGCAAATAAGCATAATAAACCACGGAACGGGTGGGACTTGAACCCATGGATTTAAATCCCACCCTTACCGTGTTTTGTTTTCAATCGTGTTATTGGGATTTGGTGAGTTAAGAAAGTATATTAGTTTGTTGACTGTGTACATTATCTTTCCTTAAAATGTTTGGGAGGATATTTTTAGAATTGTTATTTGTTAAAAATAAAGACGAGCGAAACGGCCTACGAGGCGCATTTGTGTATATTAAGAGACTTTTAAAATATCAATAATTTAGAAATGCAACTCAATAAATCAACTCAGTGTTTCTAGTCTTGCGTGTGGTCACAGGCGTCTGGGGATTCTCAAGTGAATATCCCAAAATAACGATACAAAATATGATTGATTAAAAAGATATGATTCAGACTGAACAAAGCGTTCGAAATAGGAAAGAAGTACATCGTCAGATAAGGTTCGGAGTCCATGTAGGGAAGAAATAAAAAAGAGAATGACAGGTGAGAACAAAGTCCGACCTAGATCAAGAACATGATAAATTATACATATACACATTGGTATCTTCATTGTGGAAACGTTTCCACACAGTGGCTTTATCAGTCCAATACAGAGAATAGTGAAGATCAGAAGACTGAAGTCACTGAAGTAATCAGTCCCTCAGCCTGGATTCGATGTAATTAGACCATCAATCAAAAGATTGAGCTAATGGTCAATTACATCGAATCAGGCATTAACCTCATCTCCTGATCTTCACTATTGTTCTTTGTATGGACTGATAACCCTTTTGGGGCCCTATTTTCTCAATAAAGATACCCAAGTGTTACGCACATTGTCTAATTTATCAACTTATCGGCTCTCTGAACCCGTAGTTCGATCGCTGCGCACATGGCTCACACAGTGAGGTCCGGGAGCGATTCCTGGTACGGCTGGAAACATTAGGACGTGTTTCCTTAAGGTACCTGCTGTCCATGTTCGTAAATCAGTAAAATAGGTACCTTAGTGTTAGTTGACTGGTGTGGGTCGCATCCTGGGGCCCAAAACTGACCTAATTTGCTCGAAATGCTCTGCATAACAAGGGTCTTTCTATATAGTAGTATGTCATTGATGTCAGCTAGGCCTGTATACCTTGTACATGTACTTGTAGAAATAAATATATTATTATTATTATTATTATTATTTATCTACACTGATCCTAGGTAGTAGGATGGTAGTCAGCAACCACCCAGGGAGGTACTACCGTCCTGCCAAGTGAGTGTAAAACGAAAGCCTGTAATTGTTTTACATGATGGTAGGATTGCTGGTGTCTTTTTTCTGTCTCATAAACATGCAAGATTTCAGGTATGTCTTGTTACTTCTACTTACACTTAGGTCACATATACATTCATGTACAAGCATATATATATATATATATATATATATATATATATATATATATATATATATATATATAAAAAAAAAAACCTATATATATATATATATATATATACAAAAAAAAAAAAAAAAAAAAAAAACACCACCCCTCTGGGTTTTCTTCTATTTTCTTACTAGTTCTTGTTCTTATTTCCTCTTATCTCCACGGGAAGTGGAACAGAATTCTTCCTCCGTAAGCCATGCATGTCGTGAGGCGACTAAAATGCCGGGAGCAAGTGGCTAGTAACTCCTTCTCCTGTATATATTACTAAATGTAAAAGGATAAAACTTTCGTTTTCCTTTTGGGCGACCCCCCGGGCCACCCCTCGGTGGCCACCCCGCCTCGGTGGCCACCCCGCCTCGTGGCCACCCGCCTCGGTGGCCACCCCGCCTCGGTGAGCCTCCCCGCCTCGGTGGGATACGGCCGACGTGTTGAAAAGAAGATCTACACTGATGCTTATATTTCCATACTCACTGTGGAAACTTCAGTTAATAACAAACAAAAAGAAAAAAAATATGGAAGAAAGGAATGATGGTGGAGTTTTGTATTTAAACAATGCACTGCTAAATAATCGAAAATAAATAGCAATTTAAAGCGGAGACTTTAGATGAGGTTACGGTCCGTCCCGGGCAGTTACCAAGGCCACCACTAATGTAAACGTCGTCTTAAACTCTCACCTTAAATTATGGGCTACTTGTGTATTGTTCCAGCAGCATTTTTTTAAAGCTAAATACCTGAAAAATGTAAACATTTTTTTAAAGGCTCTTGAGCAGCAGTTAAAAAATAGTTTCTGAATATGGAATTGTTTGTACCTGGGAGATGGAACTGTTTGTACCTGGGAGATGGAACTGTTTGTACCTGGGAGATGGAACTGTTTGTACCTGGGAGATTGAACTGTTTGTACCTGGGAGATGGAACTGTGTACCTGGGAGATGGAACTGTGTACCTGGGAGATGGGACTGTGTACCTGGGAGATGGGACTGTGTACCTGGGAGATGGAACTGTGTACCTGGGAGATGGAACTGTGTACCTGGGAGATGGAACTGTGTACCTGGGAGATGGAACTGTGTACCTGGGAGATGGAACTGTGTACCTGGGAGATGGGACTGTGTACCTGGGAGATGGGACTGTGTACCTGGGAGATGGAACTGTGTACCTGGGAGATGGAACTGTGTACCTGGGAGATGGGACTGTGTACCTGGGAGATGGGACTGTGTACCTGGGAGATGGGACTGTGTACCTGGGAGATGGGACTGTGTACCTGGGAGATGGAACTGTGTACCTGGGAGATGGAACTGTGTACCTGGGAGATGGGACTGTGTACCTGGGAGATGGAACTGTGTACCTGGGAGATGGGACTGTGTACCTGGGAGATGGAACTGTGTACCTGGGAGATGGAACTGTGTACCTGGGAGATGGAACTGTGTACCTGGGAGATGGAACTGTTACCTGGGAGATGGGACTGTGTACCTGGGAGATGGGACTGTGTGCCTGGGAGATGGAACTGTGTACCTGGGAGATGGGACTTTTACCTGGGAGATGGAACTGTGTACGTGGGAGATGGAACTGTGTACCTGGGAGATGGGACTGTGTACCTGGGAGATGGGACTGTGTACCTGGGGGGAGATGGAACTGTGTACCTGGGAGATGGAACTGTGTACCTGGGAGATGGGACTGTGTACCTGGGAGATGGGACTGTGTACCTGGGAGATGGGACTGTTACCTGGGAGATGGGACTGTGTACCTGGGAGATGGAACTGTGTACCTGGGAGATGGAACTGTGTACCTGGGAGATGGGACTGTGTACCTGGGAGATGGGACTGTGTACCTGGAGATGGGACTTACCTGGGAGATGGAACTGTGTACCTGGGAGATGGAACTGTGTACCTGGGAGATGGAACTGTGTACCTGGAGATAGGGGCTGTGTACCTGGGAGATGGACTGTGTACCTGGGAGATGGAAATGTGTACCTGGGAGATGGAACTGTGTACCTGGGAGATGGAACTGTGTACCTGAGGGGATGGGACTGTGTGCCTGGGAGATGGGACTGTGTACCTGGGAGATGGGACTGTGTACCTGGGAGATGGAACTGTGTAACTGGGAGATGGAACTGTGTACCTGGGAGATGGGACTGTGTACCTGGGAGATGGGACTGTGTACCTGGGAGATGGAACTGTGTACCTGGGAGATGGAACTGTACCTGGGAGATGGAACTGTGTACCTGGGAGATGGGACTGTACCTGGGAGATGGGACTGTGTACCTGGGAGATGGAACTGTGTACCTGGGAGATGGAACTGTGTACCTGGGAGATGGAACTGTGTACCTGGGAGATGGGACTGTGTACCTGGGAGATGGGACTGTGTACCTGAAAATCCTGGAGATGGACTGTGTACCTGGGAGATGGAACTGTCTGGGAGATGGGACTGTGTACCTGGGAGATGGGACTGTGTCCTGGGAGATGGGACTGCTTCCTGGAGATGGAACTGTGTTCCTGGGAGATGGCTGTGCCTGGGAGATGGAACTGTACCTGGGAGATGGGACTGTAGGGTAAACGGGTAAAAGGCTTCCTCCCAGCTTCTCCCTTATTACAGACGTCTACACCAGTCAGCTGAACACTGGTGTCAACGCCATCTACCTCAGAGTTATTTACACTACAGACGTATATATATCTCAGTCAGCTGAATCTTAGTGTCAGCAATCTATCAGAGGTTTTCACTACAGAACTTATGTATCAGTTAGCTGAACACAGTGCACGCATTAGGTTTTACACTCAGACGTATATATCCAGTCAGCTGAACCAGTGTCAACGCCTTTCCAGAGGTTATTTACACTACCAGTCTCAGTCGAAGTCAACTGGAGAGGAAGTCAATTTAGTGTTTTTTCTCTTTTGTCTCCATTTCATGTAAGTAGTGTTATGGTAGTGTAATAGAATTATTTTTGGTTTCCAAACCATGTAGTTGGGGTTGATGCCTTTTTCCGTCATAGCAATGTGTAGGTTTTTTGATTCAAAAAGGGACTGGGGTAAAAACCCACTCCCAAAGGAACCAAGACCCCTTTTTATTGGTGTTTTGATTTGCTTTGGATTTTTCCCCTTCTTTTTAAACAGCAGAATTTAGGTGATTTTTTTTCTCAATTAAACCCAAAAATAAACTATAAAGTTTTTTTTGGTTTAGGTAATCCTGTTTTTGAAGAGTAACCTGTAAATTCCAAAAGGTTTACCAGTCTTAAAAGCCTTCAGATGGTTCCCCTAAAACCCCAGGAAATTTGCACCCTTCCCTGGGGGATCGCGGGGAAACAAGCCGTTGTACTTTTTGGGCCTTTTGGAAATTTTGATAAAATTTTCCTGCGTAGATCACAGGTTTCCTAAAAAGGGGCTTCTTACCCCCTCTACCTATCCTGGGAGATAAGACTGTTTTACCTAAGAGGTGGAAGTGTATACCTGGGAGGTGGAACTTGCAGAAGAAAGCACCACAGGGTTCACCGCTGCTTGAGCATCTTCATCTTCTCCAGTGAACAACAAGCTTCCTAATGGATGGACTCAGTTAGAATATATAGCTAAAGCCAAACATAAAGAATCACTAAACATTAGCAAAATAGATTAGAAAAGGTTAAAAAAAAATAGTTTTTTTTAATCCACGATGGCATCCTAACAACGGGAACCCGGAATTTTGTAAACATCTCACTGTGGGAACACAAGTGGTAATACAAAAAGTATACAGTGGTAAACGAGGTGCTCACTGATGTTGCGTCCTCTGACGAAGGTTTTAAGTTCCTGAGGGCGTCACGGGTGTTAAAGGGTTGAGTCCTGATGCCGACCAGGTGCCCCAGCCTCCTGCTAGGGTTGTAGTGTCCCTCGTCACGGGTCGCACCTTATTTGTATCTTCCCTCGTCTCTCTTGTTTTCTCTTGTGTGGAACGTGGGGCCACTGCTAGATGTGCGTGGTATGGACCGTCGGTGGATTCTCAGTCAACTGGACCTTTCTTGTTACAAATGCTGGGAGCGGGAAAACATGGGAGGAAAATGTGCCTGCTGAGATGTTTTTTTAGCCCCAAATTTTATCTTCAGAGTCTGCCAAGAACTTGTTAATTGTTCGTGTTGTGGGTTTGACCAGAAAAAACTGCATCCCTCTAAGATGTGACTTGTGCTGTGGGTATAATTAGTAGACCACTATTCAAACTCAGCTGTTAAAAAAGTCGGGGAGGGAAGCTTGGTGAGGGCTGGAACATGAAGAACTTGTCTCTGAATCCTCCAAGTTTGGCTTTGGTTTAAAGACTTCACAGTCGACAGTTTGACAAAAGCCGGACCTTTCACCGTGGGGTTTATATTTCAAGTTCTTGAAGTTCGTTCCTTTAAACATTTAGGGGAAACAGGTCACTCTCCTCCTAAAAATGCTTTCATGACTGTCTTATCCAGGCGACTCTTCCTCAACCAACTAGTTTCCTAGTTTCTATGATAAGTTCATCTCACTTTTCCTCTTCGGACGTGTTACTGGGCTCTCCAGTTCCTTTTTAGTCACCTTTCCATGATCCTTCTGCATCCTCTACCCACCTCTCGCCAGACACAGGAACTCCCCACGGATCTCTTCATTATTATTATCAATACCATTCATGTTCCTCAACATGCCATTATTAACTATTTCTTCCCGTCATCGTCAGCATCTGGCTCACGTTGTCTGGTGTTCCCTGTGAGACTCTCTCCATCTCTAGGTTGTGATGCCCCTATAGACCCCCCTGCAAATTGTTTATTTCGAATTCCATATTTTCCAGAATCTCCTCAATGTCTGATTCGTTCTGAGGATGTGAGTTGTGGTCAGAGACGAGTTGGCGCAGTAGGACTGCCCTTCGGTTGGAATCCACCTCGTACTGTGCTGGATAATTTCACCTCAATTCCCAAATAACCCAAGTAGCTCCTCCTGTCTATTCTTGGAATGGATTGATCTGCTCATCATTCGACGCTTTAAGTGCAGTTCTTAAAGAAAATTGTGACAGCTTTTAAATAATAATTGGTCGTCTTCCTTCTATGAGGGGGGAGGTTGGAACAGTTTGAGCAGTTTTCTCCAACTGAATCCTCAGACTTCGATATCTGAAAGAGTTCTCTTGACGGAAGTCATATTGCATATCTCGTGTGTTGGAAATGTTTGGTATTCCAGAATCGCTCCCGTGATGTAGGTTTTCCTGAGTCTTCAAAATCAATCAATCCTTTTAAGGCGTCTGTAGTTCCCATGGGATCATGTGTCTGGTCAATATTCTCCAGGTCTTTGACGTCTTCAGAATTGCCTGGTTTATACGACATCCGGTGGAATGATTTTTTTTCCTTTTTGGAAGGTCCTCAGGACTACCCAGCTTCATCGAGGTCCGAGCGATGGCCGGTTAAGCCGTTCAGTTTTCAAAAGTTCTCTGACGCATCAGACAAGTTCTCGAAGTTTACTGAACGCTTCATCTTTTTTAAAAAACTTCTTCCTGCTTTCGTCCTCCTGTCTCTGGTAGCTACTTATATCCCCTCCCACTGGCATCGTTCTCTATGTGGCTTGAAATGATCCTCTTCCCCCCGTCCTTGAATCCGCAGTATCTTTCTCCTCTTTCAGGTTCCCTCTGGGCCCCGCTTTAGGGTGCGGGGTAAGAGCATAGAGCTTTTTGGTTGTCCTCTACTGGGGTACCCTTTTCAGGGGGTAACTGCATCCCTTCCCTTGGCTGCTCCTCAACCAGCACACGTTCGGAAGTCTCAAAAACGTCTGCAACAGGGTGGGGTACCGGGGTGTATGATGTCTTCTGAGATGCTAAAGTAACCAAAACCATAAAAATTTGGATTGGATCAATTTTATTAAAGGGAAAAATTCCAATTTTAAGAACATTGAGATAATGGTTAGCAAGGAATTTTTGTGATTATTTCAGGTATGGTGATAATTTCGATATTTTAAAGAGACTGAGGTCTTAATATGGAGGGGAGAGGGGAGAGGGCATATTGGTTTTTATCACCGTTTACCAGTCACGTTGGCGCTGGAGTGCGTTTCCCTCCTCCTGGTCTTCCTCTCCTCTTCCACCACCCACCTCCTGGGCGGGGGCAGCCGTGTTCCTCCCGGGTTGTTTTCCTCCAACGTCTATTTCTCAAACCTTGTACCTCAAACACAATTGTATTCCTCCAACAATTGTATTCCTCCCCAATTGTATTGCCTCCACAATTGTATTCCTCAGAAACTTGGTATTATCACAACACAATTTATTCCTCGTCATATAACCTCAAATCGTCATATTATCTCAAAACACAGTCATATTACCTCACAACCAGTCACATTACCTCACAACACAGTTGTATTTCCTCCAAAGTCATATTCCTCTCAACACAGATGTGTTTCCTCCCTCAGTTGTAATTTCCCCCAGTTTTTAACCACAACACAGTTATATTACCTCACGACACAGTTGTATTACCTCCCCGTTGTCTCACAACACGTTATTTACCTCACGACACAGTTGTATTACCTCACAACACGTTTATTACCTCCAACACATTGTATTACCTCCAAACAGTTTATTACCTCAAACACAGTTATATTCCTCACAACACAGTTGTATTACCTCACAACACAGTTCTTACCTCCCACTTTATTCCTCACAACACAGTTGTATTCCCCCACGCTGTATTTCCTCCACCGTTTATTCCTCACAACCGTTGTATTTCCCTTTTTACCTCCCACAGTTGTATTTCCTCCAAAAAAGTGTATTTCCTCCAACACAGTTGTATTACTCACAACACAGTTGTATTACCTTACAACACAGTTGTATTTCCTCACAACACAGTTGTTTTCCTCATAACACAGTTGTATTCCTCCAACACAGTTGTATTCCTCACAACACAGTTGTATTACCTCACAACACAGTTGAATTACATCACAACACAGTTGTATTTCCTCCCAACACAGTTGTATTTCCCATAATACAGTTGTATTACCACACAACACAGTTGTATTCCTCACAACACAGTTGTATTTCCTCACAATACAGTTGTATTACCTCACAACACAGTTGTATTACCTCCAACACAGTTGTATTCCTCACAACACAGTTGTATTACCTCTAACACAGTTGTATTACCTCACAACACAGTCTATTACCTCACAACACAGTTGTATTACCACACAACACAGTTGTATTCCTCACAACACAGTTGTTTTCCTCACAACACAGTTGTATTACCTCACAACACAGTTGTATTACCTCCAAAAAGTTGTATTCCTCCAACGTTGTTTACCCCAACCAGTTTTTCCCCAAACAGTTTATTCCTCACAAACAGTTTATTTCCTCCACCAACCCAACAGTTGTTTACCTCACAACACAGTTCTTCCTCCCAACAAGTTGTATTACCTCACAACACAGTTGTATTACCTCCAACAAGTTTATTACCTCAAAATGGAAGTAGGACCAAACTCTCATAAGCTCCCTCTGCTATGTGTGGGTTTTTGTGTTTGTTCCAATCACAAATTTGCATATGTGTTCTCTAATCTTTTATCTTTTGTTTTTCTGACAATTGCGACCCCTGAAGGGACTGTTTATCAATATAAACTAAATAATGTAGATCTTAATACTACTGATTGCGAAAAGG